>JAAMXY010000262.1:10778-223816 GCA_019677205.1 Pinguiococcus pyrenoidosus | reverse complement strand
AAATACGGCTTAGCGCTCTGGCCAATGGCGAATACGGTGATCAGAAAAACCCACAGGCCTAGCGCGGACTTGATCTTGGAGGCGCTGCTGGGTCGTCCATGCTCCGGTCACGCGCGCTCGCTGCGGCGTTTTTGAGCCATCTGGTGGGAGCGTCTGCGTTCAGCGTCATGAGCGGACTGACTGCGATCGAGAAGGTGCGCGAAAAATCGCGGGAAACTCCGCCGGGAACGCGCGTTTTCTAAGAGTTTCTGCAGGTGGCAACGCCGCAGAATCTGGCGGCCGTCGACGGTCTGGAGCCCGCGAACCTCTGGCGAAGCTTCGCGGCCATTGCGAGCATTCCTAGGCCCTCGAAGAAGGAGGAGCGCGTGCTGGAGTTCCTCAAGTCGTTCGCGAAGGAGCGGGGCCTCGCCACCAAGGAGGACGCCGTGGGCAACTTGGTAATTTTGGCGCCGGGGCGGAACGGTGGCGAGAATGCGAAGCCCGTGGTCCTCCAGGGACACGTGGACATGGTGTGCGAGAAGAATTCAGACACGGTTTTTGACTTCGACGCCGACCCCATCCGCCTCATGATGGCGTCCGAGTGGCTCACGGCCGACGGCACGACGCTGGGCGCGGACAACGGCATCGGATGCGCCACCATACTGTAAGTGGGGGTGTCGTGGGAGTTGGGGAAGGCATGGCGTTGGGCGCTGGAGAGTTGCGGAGCTGTGGGTGGACGTTCGGCGGTTGAAAGAGGCGATATGAGCCATGTTGACGTTCCGGCTGCTGACGTGGATGGCCTCTGGCTAGGGCGCTCCTCATGGACGACACCGCCACGCTGCCGCCGCTGGAGTGCCTCTTCACCATCGACGAGGAGACGGGCATGACGGGAGCAATAGACTTCGATGCGTCGATGATCACCGGCGACACCTTGATCAACCTCGATACGGAAGAGTTCGGCTCCGTGTATGTTGGCTGCGCGGGCGGCGGCGACTCGAAACTCTACTTCGGTGGCCTCACCCGTGAGCCAGTGGCACCAGGGCTTGTGCCGAAGACGCTGAAGGTACCGAAGCTCGCCTTGCTTCTGGCGGAAGATGCCGAGTCCGGTGGAAGGGTCTCACCAACCTCGTCGCAGATCAGTGGACTAGTTGGCGGCCACAGCGGAGTGAACATCCACGAGGGGCGCGGAAATGCGATCATGATGGCGTGCTCCTGCCTGAAGCAGATTGTGAGCGCTGTGCCCGAGGTGCGACTCGCGGAGCTCAATGCGGGAGACAAGCACAACGCCATCTGTCGCGAGGCCATCGGAACCATCTGCGTCCCGGAAGGCAAGGTTGACGCCGTCCTTGCCGCACTCGAGCACGCCCAGGCGGCCGCTCAGGCGGAGTACGGTCTGCTGGAGACCAAGATGAAGTTCGAGCTGCTCGACGCCGATTCCGCCACCGACAACTTCGAGGTGCTCACAGCCTTGTCTGCCGCGAAGTTGTACCACGCGGTGCTCGCGCTTCCACACGGAGTCATCAAGATGAGCGCGGCAATGAAGGATCTCGTCGAGACGTCGAACAACGTAGCGGTCATCCGCCTGCCCAAGTCGGGGGACACGGCGTCGCTTTTGACTAGCACCAGGTCGAACGTTCCCCAGGCGCTCGAAGCGGCGCGTGACCGGCTCGAAGCGGTGACGAGGCTTGCAGGTGGTCGCATTGAGCGGGAGGATGCGTATCCTGGCTGGAACCCAAACATGGCTTCCCCCGTGCTCGGGGTCGCCAAGCGCGCGTTCAACCAGCTGCTGCAAAAGGATCCCGAGGTCATCGCCATTCACGCAGGCCTGGAATGCGGCCTGCTCGGCGACAAGAAGCCCGGCCTCGACATGGTCAGCCTCGGCCCCACCATCACCGGCGCTCATAGCCCTGATGAGCAGCTTCTCGTCTCCACCGTGCCCCCCTTCTATGACGCTGTGGCGTTGATGCTGAAGGAGCTGGCACACAGGCCGCAGTAAACGACACTCGCGGACGATGTGGCGGAAGGCCTTCGGCTCACGCTATGTGCGCCTTGGCAAGCAAGGATCTGGGAGTGCATTGTCTCGTAGCGAGCGCGCGCGCGCGAGAGAGAGAGAATTGGGGGTGATGGATCAAAGCCGTGAAGATCGGGCAACTCTGTTGCCAGCTGCTGCGTACGGTCTGCGGTGTCTCTCGGGCACGTGACCGATCCGTCTTGCTTGCTGAGGATGAAAACACTTTGTTCTAGTCAGGAGCAGCGTCCGGGCTTTCAAGATCACTAGCCTCACCGCCGGGAGCCTCGGCCTGCGTCGCAACTGCGAGTGCGAGTGCGCGCGCGAGCCTCGCAGCCCTCTTGAAGGTCCTCCTTCTCTGAGCTCGCTTTTCCCGCGTGGCCGCCACCCTTCGAAGGAGAATGTCCGCGGCTCGCCGCACAGCCGGTAGCTCAATGCCTGGATCCTTGGCGGGCTTCGCCCCGTCGTCGCTGTCAGGTCGCGTCTCGCGAGAGGCTGCCGCGCCTCCGACCTCCCCAATCTCGGCCACGCTTGCAGTCGAGACGGCGTTCGCGCCATTCCGATGTGAGGCTACTGGGTTCGCCTCTGAGCCACCGACACCTTCCTCCAAATCCTCAAGGGCTTCGTCCTCCACGTCCTCCACGTCCTCCACGTCCTCCACGTCTTCCACGTCTTCCACGTCCTCCACGTCCGCATCGTCCTCGAAGCTGCCAGATTCGCGGTAGAGTGCCATGCTGTCTTTCAGCCCAGAGGCGTTTACGGTCTTGCGCATCGATCTGGTGAGTCGCAGTTTCATTCTCCCTCTCCGCCGCCGGAGATACAAGTCGTACTGGCGATCGATGGGTCCTTCGCCAAGCTGATTCTCGCGGTCGAGGGTATTGTACTTCTCGATGACCTCGTAGATCTGCCGTCGCCGCGGCCTGGCGCCCACCAAGACCTTGCTCAACAGTTCGGACCGCACGCGGAACGCTGGGCGGTTCAGGCGCTGGCCCACCTCGGCGTAGGTCACCGTCACTGTAGTCCGACCGCACAAGGCCTGCAAGATGCGTAGGCCATCCACGACGATGCGCCCCTGGCGCTCGTAGAGAGCCGCTAGTGAGATGCCCATGCTGCCGAAGTCCAAGTTGCTGCCCTGCTCGTACGCCGCTAGGCCCATGAGCAGGCGAAACACGATGCGCTCGTCGAGATGCTTCATGTCCAGCTCGAAGCGGTGGGAAGGTTTGAGCGGATTGAGAATATTCAGCCACCCGAGGCGATCGATGACCGTGTGTCTGGCAGCGTGAGGCATCGCGTGTAGCACCACCTCGAAGTTTTCCAGATCGACGATGCGAGGAAA
Source organism: Pinguiococcus pyrenoidosus (assembly GCA_019677205.1). Classification (NCBI taxonomy): domain Eukaryota; class Pinguiophyceae; order Pinguiochrysidales; family Pinguiochrysidaceae; genus Pinguiococcus; species Pinguiococcus pyrenoidosus. The sequence goes on along the minus strand of JAAMXY010000262.1, from coordinate 220,493 downwards.
GGTCAGCACCGCCAGCTCCGCCTGGCTGGCGTCATGACCGTCGAAGCAGTCGACGGCGCGTACGACATTCGCGCAACTCAGCCAGGCGTTGCAGCAGGCCTGCTGCAGCTCCACCACGTAAAAGTTCACCAGCGACGGCGCCAGGCTAGCAAAGTCGCGAGAGAGGATACCCAAGCTTTGCAGGAGTCGGGAGAAGGCGTCGTGGCGCATGGGCGTCGCCTCCCGCGGCGGCCGAGTGCTTTGGACGTAGTCGAACTCCAGCGCGCCTTTCAGACTCAAGCTGAGGAGACTTTCGATGGTAAGCTCGACGTCTTGGCCATTGAGGCTTTCGTTCCGAAAGCGGGTGAAGTTCCCCTTCTGCGAAGTGTCTTCGATACCCAACTCCGCGTAGTCGCGGCGCTCGGTCTGCTGCAGCGCCACCAGCTGCTGGAAAACTTCTTGGTGTTCCGGCAGCGCCAGGTCCAGGCGCCAGTGACCCGTGCATGCCTGTCGGTTGAAGCGGTACTTCTCCAGCACCATGCGGCTCGCGACTTCGTAGCGGTGCAGCACGTCTCCCAAGTATCGCCTCGCGAAGTCGTGGCGGTTCTCCACATCCACGATGCGCGACCAGAGCTGCAGCAGCGTCTGGGCCGGCGTGAGGCGGGCGCCGCGCTGGAGCTCCATGACGACTTCCTCCGCCTGCGCGACGGTGAAGTACACATCCTTGCTCAAGAGCCGGAGGAACGCCAGCTTGCCGCTCTCGAGCGAGCAGGCCTGCACCAGCTGCAGCAGCCTCTGCAGCGCGACGGGACCTATTCCCTCGGCCTCCGTTGGCAGCATGGCCGGCGAACTCAAGTTTATCACCAAGGTGCCGGATTCCGGCGCCTCCTGTGTGTCGTCGACGGTCCATGCTTGCGCATCCTGTCGGCGAAGTAGCTCGTCGGGTGCGTCGCCCTCGGCGGCGCGGGTCTTTGGAACGTAGACGGCCTTCGTAAAGCGGGCACCAGGTCGGGTGGCGGCGACGTCTCGCAGCTCACTGAGAATGGCGCGGTCGTTTGGCCTCTCCAAGTTCAGGACGTAAGGTGACGTCCGGGCTGGGTTGTCAAAATCAAAGGTTCTCCAAATGTCGTTGATGAACGTGCAGCCCTCCATACTGACGTGCCAGATGGGGCCCAGGGGCGAGATACTTGCGGCGGGAACGACGATGGGATAGGGTGGCAGCTGTGCAGGACTCTCCAGCACGCGCAGCAGCACCTTTGTCTGTGCCGATGCATTGCCCTCTCGTTCGACGGCCATGAACGTCGCGATGATTTTGGACATCCGGGTTCCGCGACGGCCGGTGTATACCCCCTGAACGCCGGAGTAGCGCGCGTTGACAACGACACCTCTGGCGCCGGCGATCTCGGTGCCCAGGAGCTCGACCAAGCTGCCCTTCCTGATGCCGTTCCTGATGCCGTCCATACCCCTCGATCGAGGGTTCGTCGATAGCTGCGGCGGAGGCTTCAGTGCCGCTCTGTTCATCACCGGCGTAGCTCCCGTAGGCTTGATGGTAAGGTCTAGCCACGTTCGGAAGATGGCGCGCCCTGCCGCCTCTCCGATCGGGTTCTCATCCAGACGGACGCTCCGCAGGTAGCGGGTTCTCTTAAGCACCAGCGCCAGTGCGAAAGCGGCGCGACCGCCAAACTGGGTTGAAGATATATCCAACACCTCTAGCGCGTTGCCTGGACGAAGCAACGCGCCCACGATGGCTTCGCCCCCAACCGAACCGAGCACGTTTTGGCCGAGGCTCAAGCGTCTTATGGTCGGGTTGCGACCGAGCGCCTCGCCGAGGCGCACTCCGCCAGCTTCTTTGAAGCCGCATGCGTCGACAACGAGCTGCTCCAGCTTCGTAGCTGGACTGGCGACGATGCTGGCGATCGTGATGCCGCCGGCGTCTCGCAGGTCGTTGGAGCTCAGGTCCAGGGATGTGATGGATGCATGACCGACCAAAGTGCCTTCCAGCTGCTTAAGCTTCTTGCTGTCGAGTTGACAGGCCGCGAGGTTGAGTTTTCGTAGGCAGGTCGTCCCGCACAGAAGCGTTTCCAGCGCGCTCAACCCTTCCAGACCGAGCTTGTTCCCGGAGAGATCCAGGTGCGCCAGCTTCGACAAGGGTGCGATGGCCCGCAGCAGAGGCGGAAGAGCGATTGGCGTCAGCCGATTGTCCGCCAAGTTGAGGCGTGACAGTTGGGGCAGCGCCGCCAAGCTCTCGGCGAGCGCCATGCACAGATCGTCCCCGAGGGCGTAATGAGCGAGATCCAGCGTCTTGCCGCCATCCGCTACCCGGAGGATGACTGGTTTGGGATTGATCTTCATGCGACAGCAAGCCAGCAGGAAACGATCGATGCACGCCGAGGGCAGCTGGAAGGAAGGTGCGTCACTTTCGTCCCCCTTCTCCATCAGCTCGACGGCCTTGCCAGTGTAGAAGGCGTCGTAGATGTCCCGGACTCTCGCGTAGTAGCGGGAGCGCTCGTGCGTTGCGGAAGCCGACGCCAGGTCTATGCCAGGGGATTCGCTTCCGTTCGAGGCACTGGACTCGACGGATGCGTGCCTCGAGTCCGTGGCCGTATCCGTGTTTGTGTCTGTGTCCGTGGTTGTGTCCGTGTCCGTGTCTTTGCCCATGTCCACGCTCATGCCTACGTTCGCGTCCGACCCGGAGTCTGATGCTGTCGTGAGGCTCTCTCCAGAAGAATCAGAGGCGGAGTCGAGCTGCGGTGGAGCATCGGCGATAGGCTTGCCAACATTGCAGTTTTCTGGGTGCGTCACCGAAAATTGCTGGGCCGAAAGTTGCAGCGCAGCTGTCCCCGCCGAAAGATGCTGCTCCTTGATTCGCTTCGCGAGGAGTGCCTCTCCCGCATCCATCCAAGAAGGTCGCTGTTTCACGGGTGCGCGCGTCACATTTCGCTTTCGACGTCCCTCTTGACTCTGCATCTGCCATCGCAGCCGAGCCGGAGAGTCTCGAGCTCGAAGGCTCGGGTAGACAAAGCCGCCCACGTCGCCCACCACAGTTCCTCGCCAGCCAACGTGTGGCAGGTTTATGGCGACGCCGATCTTCTTCTGGAAGACGTGCGGGTGGAACACGTCCTTTCTGGCATGGCGCACTCGCTGGAGGCCCTGGAGACTCTGCGAGACTTCGGCATCTTTGCTACCGAAGTTGTGGACGAAGGCTCGACGACGCCGGAGGTCCTCCAGCTTCGCGGTTTCGCTGAGCCTCTGACGTTGGTTGTACTTGCGCACGTGCACCTTCAAGGCTGCCTTCTCTCGCGGGTTCGCATGCGCAAGGGATCCCAGTAGACTCGCGAGAGACTCCTTCTCTTCCTTGGCGGAGGCCCAGGTCGGTGATGCCACGGCGACACCCTTGCTGCGCCCTTGACTCTGCGACGCCTTTGCCATGGGGAGGTCGAGTAGCTGGGCGCCTCAGACACTTGGATTCATGTCCTCGCGACGGGAAGAAAGCTTCGTCGGAAAGCCCAAAGCTTCCAAGGTCTCGGGCCTTCCGAGGCTGCGACAACGGGAAGGAAGGCCTGAAAGGCTTCATTCTCCCAGCGCAGCTGAGATGATCGCGCCGCATAGTCCAAACAAGCATGGTAGATGAACAGATGGTACGTAGCTGTCCATGGGAAGATATGCGCTTGAAAGCGGCGGAAAACTCGAGAGAGAGGGGGGAAGAAAGAACGAGCGGACTTTTCCGGACTTTCCGGACTTTACGGACTTTTCCGGACTTTCCAAACTTTCCAGACTCTCCGGACCAACCATAGACGTGACGGGTGGAACCCGTTGGATTCTCGACATCCTTCCAATCATTCGTCCCTCTTGATCCCGCGCCCAATCCCCTTGCTCCGGTTCTGAGCCCTGCGAATCTTTTTCTCATGCACTCATTCGGGGCGTCCCATGCGGCGATAAGGTGACACAACCGCGTCAGGTGCAAGTTCATGCGAACGCTCCGCCCAATCCGCCGCTCTGAAAGTAGTCAACGAATCCCCTGGAAGACCTTCCGCGAGAAGCCGCAAGTTACCAATAGTTCAGCAGCATAGCCGATAGCTGGGGCTCCTGCGTTCCGCCAGAACTTCTCCGAAGCTTCCGATCTGAAAGTCGAATGCTTCGCAGTCTGAAGAGCACCAAAGCGCCGCAGTGTCCGCAGCAGAATTTCGTCTGCTGCGCCTGCTGTTCGGAAAGATTCTGTCTCGCACTGGCGTCCGGATGGCCATGGCCACGACCTGCACGGTACTGCTGGGAGGTCCGGGCTCGGCTCCTGCGTGCTTTGGCCACTCACGTCGCTATGCTTTAGATCCTGTTCCGCGGGGCTTGGTGACCCCCGTGCCGCGCCTGGCTGCTGGACTTCGATGCAGCCAGGCCGGCCTTTGAGGAAGCTGGCGTCACGCTCACGGCTCTCTGTGGCCACCCGAATGTGGTGGAGGAGCTGAAGGCCCGCGGCGTGGAAGTGGGTTTCCCCATCGAAGAGGACTTGGACCTCGCCAAGGCGCGCGAGATCCAGGACCTCGGCTTGGAGCTGTTCATGCTGCACAACGACGACTTCGACCACGAGATGGTGCAGCCGGCCGTGGCCGTCACCAACGACGACGGCGACCTCCTCTTCGGCTGGAGCTGGAAGGACCTGCCGTCCCACGACGTCAAGACGCGCCCGACGCCCATGGCGGTGCTCGATGCCATCGCCAAGTCCGCAGAGGGCGTCGCGGCCGAAGTGGAGGTCGGCACCTATTGGCACAAGAAGCCCGAATAGGTAGTGGCTCCAGGCCGAGGACACAGGCCCGTGTCGAGGCAGGAGACGGGCTGCACCGGGCGCAACAGTGAATGAAGGCCATCTTCGGAAGGCCGGATGCCCATCTGATGCACCGTTCTTGCAACCCTTCCCATTTGTCTCGACTTCGCGCCACGTGCGGGCCCGTGGACTCGGTAGCGAGCGAGTTGACCACACCAGGACGCCTGCGGGCTGTCTGCCATCTTCACTGCAGGCACCTAATCCGTTCGACTTCAAGAAACTACAATACAATGCTGGTCTTCTTTGAATTGCTTGATCTCAGCGGCCGTCTCTCTTGCAAGACCAAAAACTAACGCCGCCGATTCTGTTTCCCCAAGCATGATATCTCGATCCAAGGATCGATGGGTTTTGATTAAGTGATTGACTGAAACACAACTTTCTCACGTCAGCACCCCAGGATGGAGCGACCGTCTTTGACACGCACGGAACTAAGGGTGCAATGGGCTCGCTCTTAGGCCCCATGCCACTGTATTCAGCTTGATGCTTCTTCCGGGCCGAGGATTTCGAATTCCCAGCACAGCATGGTCCTCCCCCAGATCGACCTTCTTGGTCACCTCTCGGCACCACGCGAACGACTGTCGCGAGGTGACGAAGTGACTTCCATCAAAAGTGAGCGTCGCGTTCTCAAGCCGTTCCCTCGTCTTCTCGCAGCTATGCAATCGGCCGAAGAGAAGCAGACAAAGAAGGGGACAACGTTAGCACTGCGCTTGAACGAAGCCAATCGTGAGCACGTCTCAACCGGGGCGTGGGCTTTCCATACCTTCCCCAGTCGCACAGTTCCTCACATATCACGACGGAAAGCTCGTAGGCGTACCCCGCCTCCCGTGCGTCCTCAAAGGGTAGCTTGAGAAGCAGATACTGCGTCTCCGGCTGCGTCACGTCTTCATAAATCGCGCCCTGTCCGTCTCTCGAACCCAGGCAGTTGGGCGCGGGCGCGTTGTGCGAGTCGGCACCCCGAAAGAGGCAGCCCGTCTTCCACGTGCTGCTTGCCGCCTCCCCGAAGCGTTCGCGCAAAGGGGGCTCCTGGGCCTGCACAATGAGACTTCCAATGTCCCACTCGTCTCTCCCCAGCTTCGGGCTCCGCGGGTACAGGCAATTGCGGCACTCGTACTGAGCAGCGCACTCCGGCGTCCGGCACATAACCGCCGGCTTCGGCGCCTCAACGTCCAAGGAATCGAAGGAGGGCGTTAGGAAGGCTTCGTTGAAAGCTTTCAAGATCGGCATGCTGAACAAGTGTCCCAGGAGGCGATGCTCTCGGTATCCCGGGTGCCACGCCGCAGTGCCAGGAATGCCCTTCGGTTGGCAGGCGGCCTTTGCTTCGTCGCTGTATTTGTCCAGGGACGATCTGTGTGCAAGCTTGTTGATGTCCTGAAGCATGTGCAGCCAGTCTGGCAGCCCCTCGTCGGGCACGTCTTTCTCCGGAAGAAGGTCTACAATCTCGTTGCAGGAGTTCGGGAACGTCCCGATCGGCCATCCCTTTCGAGCGTAGCCGGCGAAGACGTCGCCACGAGACATCGGCTTGCTGCCCATGCGATAACCACCAAGGACCGTGGGACGACCGGGCATCTCCATGGCGTGCTTCGCGAAGAAGGAGAGCAAGCTGGTCTCTTTCCCATCAGTCATCCCGAAATCCCACGTGATCACGTGCGCGTCGGCGCCGTACGTGCACTTGGTGCAAAAGCTAGCCGGTGCGCTCTTCTGCCCGCCCATGGCATGCGCTCGGACCTAAGGAGGGGGGCGGGAGGGGGGCTTGGTCAGGGTGCTGGATGAGGGAAACGCGAAGCAAACACCGCCAGCCCGGAAGGAACCGCACCTCCAGCTCCAACCCAGCCGCAGCGAACACAGGTTCCAGATACCGCTGCGCCACCATGGCATAGGATCTGCGAGCCTGCGGTCAGTGCCTCTTCACCATCTTAGCACCCACACCTGGGCAGACTCACTCCTTGGGAAGGTTCCCATGCGCCGCGGCTGCGGAATGCCCCCCTACGGCCACCACGAACGGCTCGCCTTCCTCCTTGCAGCGCCGAAGCGCCTTGGCCATGCTCTTCAGCGCCGCCTCGGAGAGCCACAAAGGCGGCCGATCCCGTGGAGGTTCGCCGACGTGCACGTGGAACAGTTTCTCCGCATAGTCCCCAAATTTCTCGTTCAGAAGCGCCATCGCCGCGTCGTACGCATCCTAGCACAGCTGTGCATCAGCGCAGATCTTCCTCGACGCACGGATCCTCTCGCGAACGACAGACCTGCGAAGCCGGATCGACCGCGATCTTTTGCTGCAGAGGCTCCTCAGGAGCCTTGGGAGCCTCCCCATGGCGCTGCGAGGACGGCACGCTCGCGTTCTGCAGCGAGAGAGTGACGGAGGAGGTGGCGGCGGAAGGGATTCGAGAGAACGTGGCGCTGCCCAGGAAGACGAGCAGCACCAGCATCGCAGTGGTGGACAGCCATCGCGCGCGGAACGTAGAACTGCTCGCCGGAGCCCCCTCCATGGCGTCGCGGAGGCCAACGGCCGCTTAAAGTCCTTTTACCCCTCTTTTTGACTTCGTTGGGATTTGCGTCTTGCAAACCTCTCTTGTATGGCGTTATAGTTTATCATAAAATTGTTTGATTCACAAGTATCAAAAATATAAATTGCAGCGATAAATAAAATATTTATGTAACGGAATACTGTTTGGAGAGAGAGACGTCAAGAATCCGTCTTTTTTTTGTGGTGGTAAAGCGCCACTCTTTGTGGCGGAGCGCATGGTTGTCGTGGCGGACTTTCCTTAAGCTATCCGCCCACGACATCCGCGATGTTCGGCAGCGGCTTCGGCGGCAAAAGTGGCGCCAAAGACAAAGGATCCAGCTTCGGCGCGCCGAAACCAAGCGGCAGTGGCCCTTTCGGCGCCGCAGCGTCTTCCACCGGCGCGTTCGGCAGCCGCTCGGGAGCGGGAGCCTTTGGCAGCGCTCCCAAAAGCTCCGCAGCTCCGAGCTTTGGCGGCGGCAGCGGCGGCTTCGGCAGCAGCCCCGGCTCGTCGTCCGCGCTCTTTGGCCGCGGCTTTGGCGACGACAAGAGCAAGTCCGCGAAGAGAAAGCCTCGACAGGCCGGGGAGAAGAAGCGCGCGGGGACGCCCGGCTTCGGAGTGGCCAGCAAGGGCTTCGGCGGAGGGGCGCCGCCCGCTTTCGGCGTGGGAAATCCTTTCTCGGGCAGCGGTGGCGGAGCAGGCCAGCTTGGGAAAGTGGCCAATGCTGGCAGCTTTGCACCCAAGTCGGCTGGGAGAGGCGCTTGGGGCGCTGGCGACACCAGCCGGAAGGCCGCTTCTCCGGTCTTCGGCGTCACGGTCAACCCGCTAGCCGGCGGAAGCAGCCCGACCTTCAAGCGGGCCGGGAAGCCGCCGCGCAGCCCCGACAGGATCAGCAGTGCCGGTTCCTTCGGGCACTTCGGCGCCGGGGCGAAGCCGATGGGGAAGAAGCGGCAGCTGTCGCAAGGGCAGAATGACGGCTCCCGCACGTGGGTCGCAGGCCGAGGCGGAGGCGGAGGACGCAGCAGCTTTCGGGCTAGAGGACGCGGAAGGACGGGCAGCAGAGGACGAGGACGAGGACGAGGACGAGGCCGGCAGGCCTTCCAAGCTCTCCATGCCACGCAGCAGCAAGGCGGTGGCGACGACGACGGCGACGACGACGACGACGACGATGACGACGGGGATGGCGATGGCGCTGATGGCAACGCGACCCTTTCGGCGGTGGCCGAGCACTCGCGATCGTCCGTCGGATTTGGGGCAGGGTTCATGAACAAGCGCGAAAGAGGCAAGGGTGGCTTCAATCAAATGGGCCAGAACGGCGGCGGCGGCGGCGGCGGCGGTGGCGGCGGCGGCGGCGACGACGACGACGACGATGATGACGATGACGATGATGAGCCCCGGCCGCCCCCCTCACTACGCGTGACTGGACTCGATCAGGCCGAGATGCGCTTGGGAGGCGTCTCAGAAGCGAGGGAGCCGCAGCGGCCAACGCTGAGCCAGACTACGGGCGTGCCACGCGGAAAAGTCCGGGCCCGGAATGACTCCTTCGAGGGCGAAGCAGACCCCGACACGGCCGGCCTGAAGGGCTTTGTGGCGCGGGTCCCGCAGGTGCAGCCCCAGAGAACGGGCACGACCGCGGAAGATGCGAGGCGCGAGCGCTTCGCGAAGAAAGCGCAGCCTGTGTTGCGAAGTCGAGCGCCCATGCGCGCGCCCGTAGCCATAGCTTCGGAGAATGAGTCGGAATCCGACGAGGCGACGTCCACCGGCGGCATCGTGGGGAGATGCATGGAAATGTGTCCGCCGAAGGAGGTCGTGAAGCGCGAAGAGATGCGTGAGATCGACCTCTTCGAGCGTCCCTACGAAGGCGATGATCCCCGCGGAGCGCGGAACCCGCACCACGTGGAGCCGTGCCCGGGGTACCCCGTCAAAAAGTACCAGCGAAGCGCGGCGGATCACAAGCTGAACAAGCCAGACGAGGTGCGTCCGCCGCACGTCCTGCTGGAGACGGAAGACTATTTAGAGCGCTACGTGATTGAGCAAGACAAGGTCCAGGGTGACTCTCGCTTCGTGCGCTCACGCGGCGAGAAGACTGCCGCAGACTTGCTAGAGGACGTCTACATGTTCTACTGGAACAGGAACCGCATGATCCGGAAGGATCTTCTTCTGCAGAACTTCACCGGCGGCGGGTTGACGCATACGCTGGCGATGACCATTCTCGAGCGATCTGCACGGTGCCTGATTCTGTTCGAGCATCTCCTGTCCGGCAGTGAGGAGTTCCGGCGGACGCATCAGCAGCAGAATCAGAAGCAGCTCAACGAGACCCTGACGGCCTGCATGTCACAGTATTCGAACGCACGCTCGCTGTATGACAAGGCGGTGGTCACCGGCACCGTCCACCACATGATCCAGAATCGTCCTACCGGCGGTTCAGAGGACTACTGGTTCAATCTGGATGCGAAGGGGGTGGTGTCCGAGTTCGAGCCCGAGCTGACGGCCTACTACATCGTGTTTCACATCGAGAATCGGATTACCGTGACGTACTTCCTGAAGGAGCTGACGTCCAAAGTGCGTCGACACGTCAACGTCCAGGAAGCGCTACTCGCGTTCGCGGCTCTGCACAGTCAGGACTGGGCAAAATATTGCAGCGTCATCCGAAGGACGAGCAACATCATCCTGCGCTGCTTGCTGTCGACAAGCAGGCTCATGAAGCGAGTTCGCGAGGTGGCGCTGGACGCTCTGAACGTGACGCAGAGTCTCCCGATCGCAGGGATCGTCGAGTGGCTTCTCTTCGAAGACGAGGAGGAGTGCGTTGCGTGCTGCGTGAAGTATGGGTTGCAGCCCGCCCAGACGGAGGCCGGAGCACTCGTCCTGAACGGCACCCGGCCTCGGGAGAACGCTTTCACGCTCCCGAGCGACCCTCCCATCCCCCGTCCCTTGCGGAGGTTCATTCGGATAGAGAGGCGCTACCACCTGGTGAAGGCCGGCACCCACGAGAGGATGCCGGTCACTCTAAGCAACGGTAGAGCTCAGCCGGACAGCCTGCCGCCGGAAGAAGGACCTGTACGTCCGGTCAGCGCGAGCAGCAGAGCTCTGAGTAGCCGATCAGGGACCCCAATCGGCGAATTCGTGGGAAGCCAAGCGGCAGATCAAGCGGCAGATCAAGCGGCAGAGCAGGCGGCAGAGCAGGCGGCAGAGCAGGCGGTCGCGTTCAGGCAGAGTCAACAAGATGCCGAGAAGATGAAGCAGCTCGAGCTGAAAGCTCGGAAAGAGGCCAAGGAGAAGGTCGCGGCCGAGCTGGAAGCTTACAAGCGGGATAAGCTGGCTCAGTTGAAGAAGGCCGAGGAGCTGTGGCGGGCGAAGAATGCGAAGAGGCATGCGGAAATTGAGCAGGAAGCATCTCGAGTTCTGGAGAAACTGAAGGCGGACGAAGCCCGCGGAGAAGAGATCAAGCAGCAGGCGCAACAGAAGCTCGAAGAAGCGAGTAAGGCGAAGCGGGAGCTTCAGTCGGCAAAGGCCGAGCTCAAGAAGATCCGACAGCAAGCCAAGGACGAGCGGGAGCGAACAAGGGAGCAACTTGAGAAGGAGGCAGAGGTCCGTCGAGCTGAGGTGCTCGAGGAAGAGCGCGTCCTGCTGTTGCAGAGGTTTGCGCGGCAGCTCTCCAGCGTCGTGGAAAGCAGGTGCCGGCGGAAGCTCTCCCGTGCCATGACCGTCTGGACGGAGGCCTCTTCTTGGCATAGAAGGAACGAGCAGGCCTTTGCAGAGATCGTGTCTGGTCTCACCATCCATGACCCGTCGACCGAGGACGTCAGCGAGGATCCGCTGGCCGCTGCCGTGTCGGAAAGCAGCCTGATGGGATCGTCGAGGCCTCCACGGCGCGCTCGCCAACCGGTCTTTAACGCGAAGGTGGTGCGCTTGAGCGTCGCGTATGACGAAGTTCGACGGAAGGCGGAGGTGCTGGAGACCAACCACTGGAGGGTTGAGCCGCTTGATTTCCTGTCCGTGGTGGGACCTTCGCTGGACCAGGTGAATCGTCCTCTGAGGATACGATGTTCTCAAAACGGGGATGGACGTGCCGTCGCGCTCTTTTGGAAGGCTGCCGTGCTCTTCAGCTCTGGGAGGAACACGGAGACGCAAGGGCTGCCCGATCTTGCGGCCTGGACGTTGGCGAAGTTCACGTCCCACCAGTACCGCTGGCAGTTCACCAGCGCAGACAACGCTGTAGGCGCCCTGGACCGCTTCAAGTTTCCACAGAGTGATGGCCCGCTGACGCTGACCAAGTATCGCGGGTGGTTGCGGCACTTGCCTTCTCAGGAATGCGCCTTCTGTGTGCAAGCTCTGCGTGGCTCGCTGCCAAGAGACGGCTTGTGGCTCTGCGGCCTGTCCTGCCTGGTTTTTGTTGCCGAGACCATGGGCGATCTGCATGCTTTCGCATTAAGCTGCGCCGGCTTGCACGGCGATGAGGTCTACCTCAGCCGCCTGCCATTGCTGGTGCTGGTTCCCTCGAACAGGATGGCACACGACGGCGCGGGAGCCTCGGGCGCGACCATGGCCGGCTTGGACGTCTCACAGGCGGTGGAGGTGCTGCAAGCCACGGGATCTGGTGCTCATCGTTTCAAGAGCGTACGCATCCTGAAGATCCGTGCGGAGGACTTGTGTCATCTTCGCGAACAGAGGTCTCAATGCAAAGGTACGCGACCGTTTCAAGGGCTTGGCGGCAGGCTCCATTGCACTACTTGCCCCACTTACAGTCGCCCGCCCTTTCTTCTCCTTTCTTCGCCTCTCCTCTCCTTTCCTCGCCTCTCCTCTCCTCTCCTCAGCCCTAGAAGACGCTCTCGGGGCTGTCGCCTCGGGCGTGGAGCAACAGCTGGAGATCCACGCGGCGACCTTCCGCTGGCGGGTGTCCTCGGCGATGGATTCCGCCCTGTGGTCCGGCAGATCTGCTTCTCTGTCGTTCGATTCGGAACGATCCAGCAGGGCGATTCTTCGTGAGCAGAACGATCATGGCAAAGGCGCCAGCGTGCCTTCGCTCTTGGTGGCGAAAGTGGCGACGGAGCTCCGCTCCGTCGCGGCATCTTTGGCGAAGCCGCTCAGCCTTGTGCATGGCAGTTTCCCTCCGCGGGACTTTGCAGTTCCGAGTGATGCCACCCCCAGAGAGGCGTGGATCCCGAAGGCGTGTCTCCAGCTCCACCCTCCCTTGAATGGCCTGGACGAAGTCGGGGGCTTAGAGCGCTCCCTGCTCGAGCAAGTCCTCACCGAGAGTGGGGTGGACTGCGGCGAAGCGCTCTCGCGGTTCGACCCCATGCCGCCGCAGGGATCCTGCCCTGTGACCTGGGCGGAGCCGAGTGTGCGGAAGACGCTTGCTCAGGCCGCGCAGGCACTGGTGCCGCCGAGCTTCCCCGAAGGTGGGCCTGGACCCTGCGATGTCTCGACAGCGAGCGTGCTCAGACTTGCCGCCGTTTTGATGATTAGGCTTGATTCTTTCCTTGGCGGATGCCGAGTTGTTGTTGAACCGCTGGATTGGGCAGCTCGAGCGGAGCAGCCTGACTTGGTTCGCCTCCGGCCCGCTTCGCGATGCGGTGGCGTTTGGTGTCACACAGGTGGGGCTTCTGACTCCAAGACATGACATGACGTGACGAGCGAGGCAGGCAACATCTTGGGGGATGGCAGATTGGTAACGGAGACTGCTTCGCTCTCGTAGGCCGGATCCGTCGGTGCGGTTCCATGGCGGCAGCTGCTCGGGCGCATCCTGCTAGACAGGCTTGACTCGGTGCTCGCACGGGAGAGCTATCTCGCGCAATACCCGGTGGTGGAATTGCCGCCTCTGTCGCCGGGCGCCGAAGACCCGCTGGGACTCGCTTCTGCTGCGAAGGCGAAGGCAGCTCGAAAATCCAGTCGAGATTCGCGGGATGGACGGGCTTCTGCTTTGCTGGAAGATGGCCCCTACGTGCTCCGGATGGACGGCAAGAAGCGCAGATGCGTGGGCGAGAGCACGCCGCCGCCGGCGAGCTGGCTGAACGGGGCGGCGGCAACGGCGCGGGGCTCGGGGACCTATCGGGATGCCGTCGAGAAGGTCACTCCCGCCCGCGACGGGCTCTCGAGGATGGCAGGGGTGAAGCAGAATCAGTTCCATCCGCACAAGCGATGGCGTCCGGATGATGGCGCGGCCGGCGTTGGGAAGAAAACGAAGCCGTCGGCGATGGCGAGCACGTCGGCGCCGAACGGAGCGACGGAGACCGTGGGCCTCGCCGCCGTGCAAGAGGAGACGACGGCCCTTCTAGCGGCGATTCAGGAGGAGATGACTGCAGCGAAGGAGCTTGATGAGCAGCTCGAGTCTGCAGTGCGATCGTAGAGCGTAGCAAGAAGGAGAAAAACTTCTGGAACCGGCGTCATACCGAACGTCACCTGCTAGAGTCCTTCGTTCCGCTCACAACCATCACGCAGCTTAAAGGTAGCGCGGTGCACGACGGCACGATTCCGGCGCTCGAGCCTGTTTCTCTGTCCGCCGCGATCCGTCCGTCTCAGGCGGACAGAGACGCGAAGCTTCCTCCTCCTAGTCTCTGTCCGCATTGGCGGACCGCCTTCTCGCTTTGGAAATGTACTTTGCAATTCACGCGAAGAACAGCAGCATACTATTTTAGAGAGTGACGTCGGAGTGTCGGAAGGGATTGTGGCGCTGCCAGTGCTCAGCTGACATGGGGCCGCTCGTTCTTGCAGTCCTCCTGGCTTTGCAGCCGTCTGCGGCCTTCGTGGCGCCGCGACTTGGCCGAAGCGGCACTTCCCTGGCGGTGCAGCCGGCGTCCAACCCGATCGAGCAGCTCCTCAAGGGCTTTCAGGAGTTCCAGGAGACCTTCCTGGCGCCCAAGAGTGCGGCTGTGCCCTCGGGACCTGGCAAGGCAGCCCAGCTGGCAGAGCAGTGGGCCTCGCTGGGATCAGCAGCCGAGGCCAGGAGCTTCCTGGGCGAGAATCTGGCGGAGGATGTGCAGATGGAGGATCTGTCGCTGAAGGACACCCTGCTGGGAAAGGCGGCCGTGGTGGAGCACGTGGCCAGCGGCCTGGCAATGCTGCCGGACGACGCCTCGAAGACGCTGGACATTGTGACGGACGGGGAGGAGGCGGCGGGCTGGACCTGGATCCTCCGCCAGGGCTCGCTCGAGGGCCTCCGCGGTCTCACGTTCATCGAGCTGGATGCGGAGGGCAAGGTGTCCTACATCCGCGAAGGAGCGGAGCCCTTGTTCAAGCTGGGCGGCCAGGCTGCGACGCTCCTGAAGGCAGTGTTGAAAGAGGACGAAAACGCGCCCAAGGCAGAGCCCATCGACGATTCCGTGTCCAGCGAGCCGCAGAGCTGCAGCGACGTCGTGCGGTATCTGTGGCTCAAGGCGCAGTTCGTGAACCCGAGCTCGTACGCCCTGAATTACTTCTCCGACGACATTGTCTACGAGGACCTCAACTTCAAGGCGCCCTTCCGCGGCACGGAGGAGGTCGCCGAGTTCCTCAAGGAGTTCGAGATTCCGGGCCTCCGCTTCTTGCCAGAGAAGATTAGCGACGGCAAGTACGGCTGCGCCTTCACTTGGAAGATCAACATCGGCGACTCCGCCGTCCGAGGCCTCTCGCTCTACACCGCTGCGCCGGACACCATCGATAGTGCGTCGGGCACGGCGAAGATCAACTACATCCGCGACATCCCGGAACCTGCCGTCAAGCCGCCTCCGGTGCTTGAGCTGGCGAAGAAGCTTCGACCAGGCCTGCAGACGTTGGAGCCTCGCCCGATCGGAGGGGAGGCTTCGGAGGGCGCCGAGCAGGATCTGGATGCCAAAGGAGATGCGCTAGTCCAGCGGATCGTGGAAAGCGGCGCGACCGAAGCGATTCCCACCGAGTTTTACCTCAGCGAGAGCGTCCTGAAGGCGTCCAGCAAATAAATAGTTGGGAGGCGGGAGGCGAAGGTGGCAATCGGTTGCTGTGGCAACGGGTCTTGTAGCAAAAAGCTGCTACGGGGACATCAGGAGCAAAGACCGTTGGTTGGCTGCGCTTTGCCGTGGAAAGGTGGGTGGGTGGGTGGTTGCTTGCTTGCTTGCTTGCTTGCTTGCTTGCTTGCTTGGGTGGCCTCGCTTTCGTGGCGTAGTTGGCTGTCAGCACCGAAAGGAACGCGACAAGGGTCAGGGATTGCGAGCGACGAGATGGCGGATTCACGGGGATTGCTAGAGGAGCAGTGATGCGCCAGAGCGACAGAGCGCCAGAGCGACAGAGTGACAGGGCGACAGACCGAGTACAGCAAGAACACACAGCGCCTCCTTACGAAGTTGGATACTGGGTGACCCAGGTGTTCAATGTCCATTTCACACCACTGACGACGGGCTCGCCGGAGTGAGGCATCCGCGGATCCATGCTGCCGTCCTCAAAGGCGGGGAAGAACACCAGGGCCATACCTTTGCGCGGGTGAACGCGCAGGCCTCCGCCAACCTTGGGGTCCCAGAACCGAGTCTCCCCGCCGTCCTCCGGGGCCAGCGTGTTCAAGTACGTCAAGACCTGGACCATCCTCTGCCCTCCATTCTTCATGTACACGTCGTAGTTGTCTGGGTCGCCAGCTGGTCGCGCGTCGTTGTGGCGCCTCTGCAGCTCTCCGGGAAGATACCTGGTCACGGTGGGCACCTCCAAGTGATCCTTCGTCGTGCAGCAGAGAGAAGCAGCTCGCTGCTTTGCCGCCTCCACGACCGCGAGAAGCTCACGCTGCTTCGTCGCATCAATGCTAGCTGTACTGAACTTCGTGCCGGTGAAGATCTTTCCCCCGGTCAGCTTCGTGAGGGCAAAAGTCACGATCTGGATCAAAGCAGCTGCCGCCAGCGCCCCTCCGGCAATGGGGGCCGCCACCGCAGCCGCAATATCCTTGGCGCCGATCAACGCCCAGTCCCCCTGGACGGCCTCCAGCAGCTTGGCGACCGAGGGAAGCGGGGTACACAGCAAGAGCGGCAGCAACAGCAGGAGCCTCTGCCTATCCAGCAGCACCGCGTCCTGATATTCCACCTTGGCGAGCTGCTCCTGCTTCGCCGCGGCGACGAGGGCTTCGCACTGCTCCTGGCTGAGGAAATCGTGCACCAAAAACACCGGGGGCTCTGCGTGGAGGCACTCGATCCCAGGAAAAGCCGCGTCCAGAGGCGGGTACAGCTTGCCAGTGGCACTCACCATCGGGGTCTTGGCCGGAATGCCCACCGCCGCCACCCCAGCCCCCTTGCACAGAAGCAGGAAGGCCGGCAAGAGGCCAAACCGCGGAATCATGGAGCGCAATTCGCGATTTATCGCCGATTTGTTGCGGCGAAGGTTCTTCTGCCGCCGCGGTTCCGGCAGGTCAGCTGACCGAAGATTCTTCCGCCGCGGGGGCTTCAAGACGCGACGCCGAAGTGAGGAAGCGGCCCTCGGGCGCCGCTCTTCCGCTGCGACGCTCAGCAAAGGGCTCTACAAGCGTTCGGAAGGGTTTGTGGCGCTGTTGCACAAGAAAGCGTCGCGGCTGTGGCGTTGCGCAAAGAGCGTTGAGGGAGTTTCACAAATCGAGGCATATCAAACTGATCTGGGAACCTTCTAGCCAATCCCATGGTTTCATATGGTAGCACTTCAACGTATATCGTTATTATGCTCTGACAGAGCGAATAGAAGCGTAGTTTGGAAACCTCGGCGGTTGAAAAATTCAAGTTTCCCGCCCATTTTGACGTCGAGGAAACCTCGCGGCGTCTTGGCTCGCCCGAGCTTCCGCGGCCATGGAATCGCTCGGAGAGCTCCACGAGACCGTGAGCTTCCATGGCATCGAGTATGTCCTCACCTTGGACACGTGCGGCGGACAGCGGCTCACCATCGAGGCGGAGGAGAAGCGCGGCGGACGCCGGTGCGTACAACGCCGGCGCAGGAGCGGAGCCTGCCTCTCTCTGGTCTAACGTGCAGCGTGATGATCCTCGCGATCAGATGGGGGGCCGACTTCAGTGCGGACTATGTGCAGGACTTGAGCGCGAAGACGGGCAATTTCAAGACTTTTGAGGTGTTCGTCAAGATGCTGTACGCAGGCCTCCAAGGGGACTCCGACTCCGTCTTCGTGGACTTGCTGACCTATCAAGATCTGGAGCTTCTCAAGGTATTCCTCCACGGATGAAAGAGTCGGAGAGAGAGAGAGGGAGAGAGAGAGAGAGAGAGAGAGAGAGAGAGAGACAAGAAAAAGAGAGAGAGACCGAGAGAGTGAGATAGAGAGAGAAAGAGGAGAAGAGCAGACAATGACAGAGATGCTGGAACCAATCCTTCTTGGACTGATCCACAGGCGAGGAAAAGCGGAAAGCCCGCCTCTTCTGTCACGACTGGCCACAGCAGCCTGGCGCCGAATCCGAAGCGATACCTCATCATGACGTATGCGGCCGAGTTTGATCGGGTGCACTATCCGCTGCCGCTAAACTTCGAGCCGGAAGCCAGCCGAGACTCGCTGGAGCGGACCATCCGGAGGCTCCGCGAGGAGAACGAGCAGCTCAAGGGTGACCTCGAGTCCGCAACGGCCGAGACGCGGCTCCCGTTGGAGGCGGCTGCGGGTCTTGTCGGGGAAGAGGGGCAGACCACTGCACAGCTGCGCGCGGAAAACACACACCTGAGGCAGAAGCTCCGCGCGACCATCGCGGGGACTGCGCAGGGGGAGGACATCCTCCAGCTGCAGCGGGAGAATGAGAGGCTGCGCAAGGAGCTTCGGTCGCTCATGACCACCTTCGAGGCGTATCGCCAGGACGCCACCCGGAAGATCAATCGGCTGAAGAAGGACAGCATCTCGGAGCGGTACGGGAACCGCGCCCTCTCGGAAATCGGCAACGAACGGGGAAAGGAGAACTCGCTGAATCGAGCGTACTTCTCGAAGATTCCGGGGCAGAAGGAAGCGCTGGTGAGCACTGTGAAGAAGCTTGAGAGGATGCTCGCGGACGAGAAGAAGGTCAGTGTCGTGTATGTACATCCCGGCGTGCATCCCGAGAATGTGTAGGCTTGTGGGCTCGGTGGCCTAAGATGAAGCCTGCTTCACAGGCAAGCCGTCGCCGGGAAGGGCGCCTCCGAGGCGAGGTCTCGGAGCTTCGGCGCCATCTCGAGAGGGAGCGGCGAACTGCTCTGAAGGCAACAGAGAAGTCGCGAGACCTTTCCAGGCGCTTGAGCCTGTCGCTCTCGAGGCGTCGCAGTGGAAGCTTGTCGAGCCGCGGATCCATGCGCTCCACCTCGCCTGCGACATCGCGGGCGCGTCGATCGACGCCGGTCTCGTCCGCGCGCCGTCGCGTGCCGAGCTACTCGTCCGCTCGACGGAAGGCTCGAGACCACAGCGTGGGGTCCGCGCGGAGCTCCGTCGGCAGCTCGGCAGGATCGAGGAGGAGCAGGCGCGCGAGCCGCGGTCCAGGCAGCGCGGCGTCGCAGAACCGAGGGCGCAACCGAACGATGGGCTCGGGCTACTCGTCTGCGTCGTCGGCGGGGAGTGCCCGGTCGGTGTCGTCCACACGGATGGGGCCGCCAGGGTCGCGTTCAACGTCGCGAGTCCGGGCACGGTCTTCCTCAAAGGATGCAGCAGAAAAGCGACCCGCTCGCTTCCGTCCGAAGAGGCGGCCTCGCCCAAAGAAGCAGGTATTACGCTTCGGTAGAGCTGTGTAATCTGTGTAGCGCCACAACGTGCAAACTTGGCTCAACGATGTTGTCCGCCGTCACCCGTGCATAGGCTGGGAAGCCGAGTCCAATGTCTAGCGTATCAAGCAGCATCGCGAGCGACGCAGGTCTCCAGATGGTTCTGGGAGAGCGAAAGACTGGGCCCACGGCGCCTTTCCACCAGGCGGCCGACGAGAATCCGACGCTTGTGAACCCCGACGCCGAAGTCAACGACATCGACCGGCGCTTGCAGCAGTTGCAGATGTTTTTACAGCAGGCGAAGCGAGGCATGGACCTAGAAACGTAGCCGGTCCAAGGCAGCATGATAGAGGACTCGGTGTGCTGGTGTGGTGGGTTGCTGGTGTGGTGGGTTGGTGATGTGGTGGGTTGGTGGCATACTTGCGAAGGGGGTTCTTGTCCAGTTGATGTGTGTGCGGCGAGGTGATTGGGCTCAGGAGCACGGCACTGCGTAGAGGTAGGAGTGCTGGCCGTGCGGACATGTGTTCGACACAGGCTCTCCGTTGTTGCAATTGCGAGATTCTGAGACAGAAAGACATCTTAGTCATCCTTCGAATCCTCTCCCACGTCCTGCTCCTCCTCGCGTCCCCCCTGACCGGGCGTCGGCCCTTCCTCTCTGAAGAAAAGGAAAACGAGCGCGATCCCAACCATGCTGAGGGTCACCGTCACTGCGAGCTTCAGCTGCTTGTCCTTGTTCCAATGATGTAGCAGCCAGAGATACGCCTTCTTGAACAGGGACTGTTTGTAGATAGGCACCCGCCCATCTAAGATGCCGTTCGCGAAGTCGAGGATGGCCGCATCCGAAGCTTCAAACCTCTGATCTTCCGAGTCATCGGGCATGTGATAGATTGCGTCGCCCTCGGCTTGCGCAATCGCGAACAGCATGGGGAAGGGCTCGGTGCGGGCCCCCAAGCGGCGCATGTACTTTGAAAACCTTGCGCCCTCGACAATGCAGAAGAGGATCCTTTCCAAAACCTCGTCTGTCGCAGACCTGGGGCGCAGAAGAAAGACGAGGATGAGGTCCCGCCAGCAGCAGGGCTTCCTCCCAAAGGCCCAAAGGCCCAAAGGCCCAAAGGCCCAAAGAAGGCCCATACCTGCTTGCCGAGAGCATCGCCTGATGCGCAGCTGCAGAGGTGTCCTCGTCCGCTCCATCGTAGGCGAAGATGAGGAAGATCTTTCCGCTCTTCATTGCCTCCCGATAGTTTGACGGTGTCAGGTGCTGCACTCGCCTGTGAAGGTTCTTGCCCAGCCACGACGTCATGCTCTCGCCGTCCTCGAGCGCTGAAGCGGGCGCCATGCGCAGCTTTTCGCCGCTCTCAGCTACACCCAAGACGAGGGCCGAAGCGTCGGCGCTTTGCGCGTCGAGATTCACGAGCTCCGGAGCAGCCACCAATCCAAAGCTGGTGCGCGTCTCGAAGGCCTTCGCCACGCTTTCAAAGGCGCTGAGAACCTCTTCCGACGGCCGCACACCATTCAAGGACACAAGGACGACGTACACGCCGTCGCTCAGAGCCTCGAGCTCCACGATTTGCTCCTTCGTCTCCACCGTGCGCACGATCGGTCCCGCCAGCCTCTTCGCGAAGGCAACGAGGGCCATCTTGGTGCGTCCCGCGTCGTAGTCCAACATCTCACCATTGTGGATGTACCGCAGACTCGGGTATCCGTGCACGTCGAACTTCTTCGCCAGGCTTTTGTGCTGCGTCGCGTCGATCTTGCCGATGCGCATCTCCGGCGCCACCTGCGGAAAGTATCCGCCTGCGTCATACTTCGCGTCTTGTTCCGCTGCGGAAACCACCAAGACACAAATGCTGCGAGGGCAGCGAATTCGTACCAGAGGCGCCACTTCGTCCAAGATGGGGTTCAGGCGCTTGCAGTGGCCGCACCTGTTCAAAGGAGACAGACACGTAGGGCCTGAGCTTTCGTGCGTGCAGAGCGCCATAGGCAGATGCGGAGACTCACCAAGGGGCATAGAAATCCAGGAACCAGGTGCTTCCATCGCTGGTCAGGTCATCAAAATTCTTCGGGTGCAGATCCACCACAGCCGCGCTCCCGCCGAGCGCGAGAAGTGCGACGCTTGCGAAGGCGCGAAGGAGCATCTCTGCAGAGCGCGGCGTTTCCAGAGCCGTCTACGAGTCCGAGTCCTTATCTATCGATCGGCAGAGGAACGTGCAGGCGGCGCAGACGTAGACACTGAGCTCCGTGTACAAGAAGAGGTAGAACATGCGGCTCAAAGACCTCCACAATGGTTCGGATTCGGGCGCTCTGGCCAAATGGGAAGGTTTCGGCAGAAAGCGCACTGCTGTCGCGCTTTCCAACCGCGCAGGCCAAAGGTGCGACAAGAGTGCGGGGAAATCCTGGGAGGAGAGGGAGAGCAGCGGCGCGTTTAGCGGCGGCGCGTCCTCTTCGTGAGCGAGGCGAGACTTGTTCTTCGGCGTGGCCAAGGCGTGGTGTCACTGTCTACTGATCTCGGAGAAGTTCGCCGTGTCAAAGGAGAATAATGCGATCATTCTCTACTGATACTGAGAAACGAATCAGTTCTGCTTCCTGCCGATTTTGTATTTCTAAATATTAACATATTCATATAGAATTTTACTCAATGATCATAAATTGGTCCATTGATCGATTCTCATCGGTGCAATGGTGTCCCCTGAATATACTTATATCATAACTAAATAGAGACTAGCTTGAGAGCATGCACCCCCCTTTCGGCTTGCGCGCCTCTCGCAGCCCCCCTCTCTCTGCGCTTTTCCCGCGCTTTCCAGTTCAAAATATGGCGCTCCCCAAAGGCACGACGTTGGAGCAGGCCATGATGAAGCGCGGCGTCCCGTCGCCTTCCGCGCCCATCATGCAACCTTCCGCGCCCAAGACGCCCAAGCTCACTCCCGGGCAGCAGCAGGCGTTGTTTGAGGCGGAGAAGCGCAAAGCGGCGCAGGCGGAGCGCAAGAGCCGCCCGAGCGCGCCCATGGCTCAGGGAGTGCGCGGGCGCCCGCAGGGCGTCCGCATACAGCACTTGCTCCAGCGACTGGCCAAAGACTGCGAGCTCGAGGCGAACGCCGAGGAGTTGGTCACGAAGTTGGTGTTGGATTTCGCCGCCAAGGTGTGCTCTACTGCGGCGGAGTTGTCGGCGCATCGCGGTAGCGATACCGTGGAGGTCAAGGACCTGCAGCTGTGCTTGAAAAAGCACTGGCAGCTCAAGATCCCGGGCCTGGAAGAGCCCAAAGCGCGGCGAAGGAGCTTGGACATGCGGGACATCAAGGCGCCGGCGGCGAAAAAGGCGTCGCCGAACAACGCCGCGAAGAGGAAGGCGCCCGCAGATAGCGCGGCAGGGGCGGGAAAGAAACCGAAGCTGTCATAGCAGAGGCGCTCGGGGTGGATTGCACTCGGAGCTCTCTTGCCCCAACGCACGCCGGGGCGCTTAGATCTGCGCCTGTCGCGCAGCTTCGCAGTGGGGAAGGCATTTGAGACGGATCTTCTTCTGTCTCCGGGCCCTAGACCGGCAGCTGCAGCAAAAGACTTCGGGATTGTTGCACGAGATTCTTTGGCGGATACGAAAGGAAAGCTCTTTGGCGCGAGGCTTTCATTGGAGGAAAGCATGTATGCCCAGTAAATAAATCCCTTCGCAGGATCCGAGGAGCTCGCGCTTTGTGGCCACAGGTGATTGTATTTGTGTTTGTGTGTGTGTTTGTTTGTCGATACTGGTCACAAGGATGAGCGATTGATACGTTAGGACCAAAAAGCTTGTGCTCGTCTCGTCCACCTTTGTAGCCGACTTGCGTGCAGGTCCAACCTTCACGCGCGTTCACCCGAACAAGAGCTGGAGCGCGTCCAAGCCGCTCGGAGAGCCACTCGCCTTCTTCATCTCCACAGCTGGACTCATCATCTGCATTCTGCCTTCTTCTTCAGCGTTCTCCCTCGAGGCATCACGGGCATCTGGAGTCTCCGCGTCAGGCTCGGTCTTCCTCGGTGTGCTCGTATTTTTGGGAAACCCCGGGACACCTCCATTCTCCTTGCCAGGAGCCATGCCTTGCGCACTGTTGGGACGTTCTCCGCTCCTGGCGTGATCTCCGCCTTCCTCCTTCTTCCCAGGTCGTTGAAGGTTCCGACGAAGGACGCGCGGCTGCAGCGCGAAACTCCTAACCTGTGTGGTTCCGTCGCAGATGCTTTTAGATGAGTTCGTCCATCTCGATGGCGTATGCAGGATGTGCGATGCGCCTACCTTCGCCTTTGCAGCGCGATGATCGCTGAGCTTCAAGGGTTCCTGCTTCGTCCGGATGAAGCACATGTTGTCATGCTGCGGTCCCAACCAAGCGACACCTTCGTCTGAATCGGAGTCGTCCTCTTCAATTATTTGGGGAAGCTTCGCTGTCTTCGCATTCGAAGTTTTTTCGGCGTCCTTCTCCCACAATTCCGAATCTGATTCCGAACTCGCGCCCCTTCCACCGTTGGCAATTTTCTGGAGCTTGCGCTTCTTGCGCAACTCGCCATTCCTCCTTCGACGCTTCTGGGAGGTGTAGTACTCATACTCGTCAGCTTTTGGCCGCGATGCCCTTCGCAGTCGGCGACGAGGCGACGGCGACGCATTGGGGTCTGGCGTTCCCAAGAGCGAATGTGCTGAGTAAACAACGAATCGAAGATGCTGATGCCGCCGAAGCAGGGCCTACCTTGTGCACTTTCCCGATCAGGCCCGCCTCGAGCAGGTTTGCGTCTGCGCCCGCGCTGGGAGTACTTGTCTTCGTCGGGGCTGACCGAAATGCCTTTGCAGCTCGAAGCTCCGTACTCTACATGCATGAGAAGACCACCACCACCATCATCATCGTCATCATCATCATCATCGCGGCAAGTAACAAAGGAGCATCAAACACTGCTCAACGCCCTTACCGATCTCGAGCCTTCTTGCAGACCAAAGCATCTCTTTAAACACGCGCTCAGCGCCTGTGGGAACAAAGGTGAGGGTAACAAAGGTGAGGGTACCAACGGTGAGGCTGCGCAGCGATCCTGGTCTTGCTTGCAAATTTGCCGTTGCGGTGCTGTACTTGTACGCACCTTCCGAGAAAACATGCATCTCAACAGGGTCGGCATTCGCGTACTGATATCCTTTAATCTTGTAGGTGGACCGTGCTTGCCGCGTTCGATCCTTCGAATCCTTCGGCGCCTGACTGTTGCTCGCGGCGCCTCCACCTCCTTCGGCAGCCGCAGAGTCGTGCGGCGCAGGCGGGACCAGCTCCCCTTCCTCAGGTGCTTTGGAGGATTTCTCCGCCTGCATGGGAGCCGAGGCTTCTCCCAGCGCAGGAGAAGTGGTGCTCGTTTCCATTTTCTCTTGCTGAGGGGCTCGACTCGATCCTTCTTCGACAGGCACCGGACTTGCAGCCTCATCGGGTGGAGTGGATGACGTGATGCACAGTACCGCAATCTCCTCCGGGAATGTTTCCGCTGACCTCTCGACCTCCATCGGCACTGAAATTCCGCCGGCTTCAGCAAAAGTCGTGTCCCGCTTCGTCCTGTCCTGCTGAAGAGGCAGCGGAAGGATTGCATCCGTTTCCTGCAGGGACTCTTCTGACTGTGTCGCCCCCTTGGCTACTCCTTGGTAGCCTCCGGCGGATTGCGCCGCCAATGAAACAGCCGGGACTGGCGCGTTCGCATTGATGCCTTCGTCGCGAGCGTCATCCGACGTCAGCACGACAGAAGATGTGCCAACGATTGCCGCTGTACTCGACGGTCTCCCTTCACCGGTAAGCGATGGAGCCTGCCCGTTCGCCGCCACGCCAGCATCACCAACGCGATCTGTGAAAGTCGGAGGTGACGTAGAAGCAGCAGAAGACGACGACGCCACGCCCGAAGAGCCGGCATGCGCTTCAGCTGCTAGCTTCGCATCAGTTGCTGGAAGGCTAGGAGGCGCTGCAGAACCTGCAGCTGCTGAAGCGTCGTCCCCTGGTCCGCGAACCTCATCGCTAGCACCAGCTGTGGTCAGTTGCTTCGATGTGGAGGTCGTTGCCACTGCCGGTGTACTGCTTGCATCATTGCTTGCGGAAACCTCAATCGTTGCCTCCACGGCCCCGCCATCGGATCCCGCAGCTGCGGTGGCAAGAGATTCGGTAACACCGCCTTCGCCCGTCTCCACGACTCCGTCAACAGGAGGCTTCCTGCAAGGAAGCTCATCAGGATAAGCCTCGGACGACGCTGCAGAGGCTTCAGATTGCTTCGCCAAGATCGCATTCGGTTCTTGCGGAATGGTCAATCCATCATTTGCACCTTCCGCGATCTGCTCTCGAGGTTCGCTGGCAGGAGGTTCGCTGGCAGGAGGTTCGCCCGTCGTTGAAAGCCAAGCTTCCCCCGGTTCTTCCCGGTGATCCATCACTTCTGGAGGCGCGGGCGAGGAGATACTCTCGTCTCCTGGCGTCGCGCCCTGCGACGGACCTGCGGGCTGGGCAGGCGCTGCTGACTCCTCGGACGGCTCGTCCTCGGGAGTCTCCGATCTTGCATCGTACTCTCCATCCTTCAGCGTCTCCTGGGGATCGGAGCACCGGAGTCCTCCCATCTCGCAGAACCACTGATCGGTGAGCGGCTCCTCTTGAACTCGCCTCCACTTATTGCACCGATCGCATCCCACCCATACCCCAACGATCGTCTCGTCGGTGTGGTTCCGTCGGCGCCAGCCAAGCTCCTTCGCGCGGCCGCAGTTCATCACTTCGTCGTACACGTGGGCCCTGCAAATGAAGGCGACGGCTTTGCTCATCTCCTTATCCCATTCGACCTGCAGGACGCGGAAGATGTCCCCTCGTTGCTTGGTCTTGAACATGAAGCGACATCCGATCATGTTCTTCAAGTAAGCGAGCGTTGGCTTTTCTCCAACGGCGAAGCGATTGTTCAGGAAGTCATACTCTTCTCCGTAAACGTAGTTGCTGATGTCCTTTCCTCGCGATCGCGCGCCCCCTCTCTTCTGCCGCTGCCGCAACCTAGTGACCGCCTCTTCTACGGCTTCGATAATGAGTCGGCCCACGAGCCCCTCGGTCACATCGTCGGGCACGTTCTCACAGTGGCGAGCCATATGCTGGCGGAGCCCGCGGACGCCTGCGAGTCCTCTTCGCAGGCACCAAGCGCATTTGAGCAAGACCTTCTTCGGATCTGCTCCAGCCTCGCTACAGAGACTTCGAATCCTTCCGTCAGGGTGCCTTGCATCGCGGTTGGGACCCGTGGAAGCTTGACGTGGTGCTCCTGCAGGGGCAGCAAACGAAGAGAAAAGATCGTGGGCGAGCTCCCAATCTTCCTCGCTCTCCTTTTCCTTCTTCGGGAGATCCTCTCGGAAGGCCCGAGGGTCGCTTGGAAGCCGCGGAAGGCCGGCAAGGAGCTGTACAGCCTTGCCCACCTCGACGAGCTGCTGGCAGTGAGCGACACTCGGTGCCATGAGGCCAAACGGTGCCTTCCAAACCGGCAGCTCGATCGGTCTTCGCTTCAGAACCGCGCGGCCTCCGGTGGGCACGCCAAATGTGCTCAGCGAGGCCTTGGGAAACACGGCGGCCGGATCTGCTTCGACCTTAGCTGGAAAAGGCTGTACCATCTTCATCGGTTCCATTTGACCCTTGTGCGGCGCAGAAGAGGTGAAATGGTTCTGCACAGCCGACGGGAGGTCAAAGCTGCGCTCCGGCGCCCCTTGCACACTTGCGGAAGCATGGGAAGCTCGGCTTTGCGGCAGCTTCGAGGGTATCGGTACTGCCCTTTGCACCTCCACGTCTTCCTTGGAAACGCCGTGCTTCGTCGCATCTGCGGGCTGAAGCGAATGCACAAACATAGCGTTGACAGGCTTTTGCTGCAGGCTTTGCTCGGATGGCGACTCCAAAGAAGCGCCGGTGGGCGGAAGCTCGTTTGCGGAGGCAACTGCGGCGACACCCGCGCTCCAGGCCTTGGGCAGTCCCGAACTTGGCGGCCCAGCATCGTGCAATCCAGTGTTCAGCAGTCCAGGATATGGCAATCCAGCATGCGGCCGCCCAGCATGTGCAGTTTGGCCGAGTGGACTGCGGACAGACTCTGCCGACCGTCGATCAGCAGATCGGGACAAGGTCGAAGTCGATAGACTCCCAGGAGGCTGCAACGAGGCTTGCGCACTCGTCACTCCCGGCTCCAAGCCCACTACATTCAGCGAGGCGGCTCGTGAAGATGGCACCCCCGCTCCATATCGATCAAACTTGGGATCGCTTTCATTCCCGCTGCTCGAAAGAAAGTGCATTCCGACTGCCGGAAAGCCACCAGGGAAGCAGTGCTCGCCTGGGATAGGCGCATGAAGCGGAGGTTGAAAGCCCGCCTCGGGCATTGGGGGCACTGGGCGCATCTGGGGTGTTTGCGGCATTCTTGGATTCCCCACGATAGTTGGACCCCCCTGCTGTTGACGTTCACCCTCGCAAAGCCAGCCCATCAAGGAGTCGTATCCCGGCATCGCTCTTGCATCCCTTGGATCCCTTTGTCCCACCAGCCCACTCACAGGATGGCGCATATCCGCGCCGCCACTTTTGGGCAGCATCTCCGTTGGCGCGAACTGAGCTTGGCTACTCCAATACATGGCTATGTCGTCCTCTTCGACCTTTGCTTGCTTCGCGAAGGGAAACTCCGAAGCTCTAAACCGCGTCCGACGCGTGTCCTCAAGAGCGCTGCACCAATGGACTTGCGCAGCAGTCGGCGGACAGCTCGTAACCTGTGTTTCAAGGGATACATGTGGTGGCGAAGAATGGCTGAGGTGTCGAGCTGCACCAGCACCGGCGCCATCTGCGAAGTTCCCCGCCATTGTTTGAACACCAGACGGCGGCAAGGGCGTTGCTGTGAAGCCGTCTGGAAACGTCGGCTGCACTCCCATCGATCCTGCACCCATGACGTTCCCACCAGAAGGGATGGTTTGTGTCGCGCTGCCCGAGAACGCGCTTTCCATCCCAGCCTGGCCACCACCCTGCAGGCCAGCACTGGAAGGCGACGGTCTCGGCCCCAAGCCGCCTGGCAGCATGGGAGGCATTTGGAATTGGGAAAGGTGCCCCATCTGCCCAAGGTGCCCCATCTGCCCAAAGTGCCCCATCTGCTCCATCTGCCCGATCTGCCCAAGGTGTCCCATCTGCCCAAAGTGCCCCATCTGCTCGATCTGCCCGATCTGCCCGAAAGGAAAACCTGCCGCAGCAGGAAGCTCTGGAGCATATGGGATCGGTGGCAACGGAGTTGGTAGTCGCCCCGGTCTCATTGCGCCTCCAGGCGCCATTGCGTGACTTGCTGGCCAGCAAGAGGGAGCTTGCATGGTCTCAAAGGACGCTTGATGCGCCTGCTCTGCCATTGGCACGGGCGACGTGGTCCCGGTGTTCGGCAGCGCCATTCCCATCACATCGTCGTGGAGAAAGACCTGTCCGGTCGTCGGTAAGGCCGGACCACCGATCGATGCATGTATCCGCGTTCCACCGCTGACTTCCGCAGAGAAGGAGCCATGATCCACGGCTGTCGTAGCGACGCTTGGGGTATACTCGCGCGGCGACGGGGTTGCAAGCTGGAAGCTCGGCAAACCACCAGCAAGTGGCAACGGAGGCGGCACGGGCCATCTTCCTTGCTGGGCAGCGTCATACTGGGGCACGGGTCCCACGCTGCCTGGCAAGGATCTCTTCCTGGACCTCCGATTCTCCTCGGCCGTCTGAAAAGTCGAGCCTTGCATCGAAGTGGGCTTGGCGCCGCTTTGGTTGGGAAGCTCGTGGGGAGGCACGCTTTCCGCAGCTTGCGTCTGATCCTGAAGGTCTCCTTGCCCCGCCCTTGCCGCCGGCGCCCTCATCGAAGACTTCTCCAATTCTTTCTTCTGCCGAAGGACGCTGATGTAACCCCTTGCCTTGACGGTCTTCATCGCTCGTTTCCGCCGCTCCACCTTCGCCTGATCCTTCAGCACCTCTTCGAATTCCGCCTCTCCAAAGCTGCGCACGTCCCACTCATCGTCCTCAGCCTCGCGCGGCAGATTCTGAGCCACGACATCCAGGACAAGCTTCTCCACGACGGTCTTCGCCAGCACATCGCAGCCTCGCACAGCGTCTAAACCATCGATTTCCGAGGACGACGGATCGCTTCCCGCAGCCCGGCTCTCCTGAATGATGAAGCCGTCAATGCTCTCGGAGAACGAGGGGCTCGACGCTTGCTGCGGCGTCGGCGAAAACGCCGCTGCCATGCCGTGCGCGGCAAACAACGGGGCTGTCGCCATTTTCAAACGCGGCGGTGGACAGACGCGACGCCTGCTCCGAGGAGAGACGCCCTAAACTTGCGACCACAGCTTCCCAGACGATTCTTTGGCTACTCTATGCAATGGACGCGGAAATTCTTTGCTCAGGCGTTCAACGAAACCCTGAATTTGGCGGGAAAATGCAGCGTCGAAGCCCAGCGACATCGCGGACAGTCCAACGGCTGGAAGGAAAAGTTGTAAATTAATTAGAGTCAAGAGCTCTCTAAAGAAGTAGGGCGGTTCAAACTGTTGGACAGAGACGACGTTCCAGGACGCATTTCGTATCTGTCCGCGGCGCGAACCCACGAAACGCCAGCACGCCAGGAGATCTTCGTACATCCGCCATTCACTGCTGCCAACGCCACTCAATGCACGTGTATTTCAGAAGGCCAGCGGAGGCGTCGCTGGACTTTCTGGCGCGGATGATGAGAGTCGTGCCACGCTGGTCAGCCGCGCAGTTTGGGGGACACCGCCGAGTTCGGCGGCCTCCCCAGCGGCCTTTCCGCACGGCTTCAACACGCTTTCGAGCAAGATCGCATACCCACAAGATAAGCGTATCGAAAGCAGACCTGTGAAGAAGAACGAGGAGGAGTCGAAGGAACGACCGATGGATGCGAAGCTTGGCAAGGAGGTAGGAAGTCGCTTCATGGGTTCCTCTCAGATTCTCGCGCGTGTGACTCTGGCTGGCCTTCAGGAGCGACGCCGGCTTCTAGAAGTGCTGGAGAACGAGTATGCCAGGGAACGAGAGCGCAAGAAGCAGCTGGCAAAGCAGCAAGAGGTGCACTGATGATCTTCCGAGAATGGAGCAAGCGCTGGATTGCTTTGCATCTGAAGTTTTTGCATCGATCTCCTCCTTTAGGACGATCGCCAAGCTGCGATTTGGCAGGCGGCTTTTGAGCATGCGGACGACTTTGGGGAGCTGAACATGGCATGGAAGGCGCTGGGATACATCCGCGACGATGTATTCACCTTCGCACCACGCACCACGAAGGTGTTTTTTTGCGATCCAGCCGCCTGAAGCCCAGCCTGGATTCGACTGCTGACGCCCTTTGTTCGGCATGCAGGTGCTGGTGTGCCTTCGTCTCGTTGGCCATGGTCTCAAAGAGCTTCCAGATCGCGTCGGTGACGACTTGCCACATCTGACGACCCTTTCTTTCGCGGCGAACGAGCTTGAGACGCTGCCGCCGAGCATCTGCCGCTTGACGCGGCTGCAGGACGTGAATCTGATGAAGAATCGCCTGCGCTACCTGCCGGATCGCTTTGGAGACCTTGTGAATCTCAGATCCTTGGAGTTGGCAAGCAACTGCTTGGAGTGGCTGCCGGACACGTTCGGCAATCTCACGAATCTTGAGCGCATCAACTTGGAGCGGAATCGCCTTCGCAGGTATGCCTCAGCTCCTTGTGGTCGCGAGCGTGTGCCGGCTTGGGCGCAGCACAGCTTGCATGGCTGCTTGCTGTCACGAAGTTCGATGCCGCATCTTGACGACAGTGCCAACTTTCCTGCCTGAGCAGGCTCCCGGAGTCTCTGAGCCGACTTCGGTGTCGCGTGCTCAACCTGAGCGGCAACGCGCTGGTGGCCCTGCCCCACTGCATCTCGAACATGGCCTCACTGGAGCGCCTCTACGCCAACTGCAACCGCATGAGCTATCTCCCCTTCGACATTGGCGGGAGCCCCTCGATTGTGAAGCTCCAGCTGAGCACAAATCGGCTGCTGGAGCTGCCCGTGTCTCTGACGAAGATGTCGCAGCTGAAGGAGCTCTGGCTCGATCACAACATGCTAGCCGCTCTGCCGTTTGGCTTGGAGAATCTGTCGTCGCTGGAGGTGCTGAGACTGGACAACAACCCGTCCATGGTGCTCCCGAGCAAGGACGTCTGTGCGGCTGGCGCGGAGGAGGTCCGCAAATGGAGCGCGGCTCGAAGTCGCGGTGTACACGAGCGTCGAGAGGAGACGCTCGTGCTGGCCTTCCAGAGCTGCCTCAATCAAGTGGAGAAGCTTCGGCTCGGGAAGGCGAGCCACTTTCGCGCGGGCATCGACATCGCAGACAAGACCTACTATGCGCTCCAGATGGACACGTTCTGGACGGAGTGGCTTCCAAAGCTGCAGGAAGTCTGGCAAGAAGGCGAGGCGCCGCGTGGGGCGATTGCTCAATTCCCTTACGGGAAGGAGGAAGTGATGAAGACGCTTGGTGGCTACGCCGACCCCGCAGGTGACATCATGATCGAGGGAGTTGAGATCAACTTCCGCAGATGTGCCTGCACGCAGGCGGACGGCGTGACGCCGAGGGTGTGTGTGCCTCCGGAGGAGGGCTGGATGTGTCGCCGCCGGTGTACCCTGGTCCGCGAGCGACTCTTGCTCGAGAGGGAGGTCGAGAGTCTGCGCCGACGGACCGACAAGAGGATGCGCATCGCCGCCGCCGTGGAAGTCGCCAAAAGAGAAGCGCGGAGATACGCCAGCTCCGAGGAAGGCGCAAAGGAGTTTGAAGAAGAGGCGAGTCGGCGCGCCGAGGAGATGCTAGCGCAGCGCGAGATGGATCAGACGCGCCGGAAGAAATCGATCACCTTGGCGGACAGAGAAGCGGTGCTTGAAGAGCGATACCTCAAGCGTCGCGAGCTGCTTGCCAAGCGCGCCGCGGAGAAGATAGGGAAGCTTCAGACGCGTCGACTGGAGCTCTTGGAAGCTCTTCGCGCTCTACCCGAGGGCTCTCCGGCCCTCAGCGAGAGGGAAGCGAGCATTGCGAGCCTTGGCAGGGAGATCCAGGAGCTTCGTGAGCGACGCGATATTCAAACCCTGGACGCAAAGTTCAAGAAGAACCTCGCACGGCTACGGGAAGATAGGCGAGCAGGGAAGCTGTTTCCTTGGGAGAAGGTCGGAAAGCGCCGGGCAGCTCGCGGGGCGCGGGCGCAATTTGTCCGCGAGATCACCGAAGAGCTTGTGGACGAGTACGTGGCGGCGGCTGCAAAGGAAGCGAAGCGCCAGGCCAGAAGGGAACAACGCCAGTTCGCGCGGGTCTTCCGCAATTGGAGGGGAGTGGGGCTTCGGGAGACGTTCTTCGCGTGGAAGGTTTGGTATCGTAGGTGCGCGAAGCAGAGACGACGGGATGAACGAGCGCGCATTCGAGCGGCCAAGGAGGCCTACAAGGCGTCCCTTGGCGCCTTGGAAGTGGCACGATGGCGGGTTGGCAAGTACGAGCGTGATGTGAACGAGTGGACGGACGAAGTCAGCTACGTCCATGTTGAGACCGGTGAAAGGCGCACCAAGACGCCGACTCTGGAAACCCTCCTGCCCCCGAACTTCTTCCACGATCTGGTCAGGCCGCCGGAGATGGATCTTGAGACGCCTCCAAGCTCGGAGGAGAGCGACTCCAACTTCGACAGTGAAGATGACGTCTCCTCGTCTGATGCCACCGACCTTCGCGACGAGGACGTCGGCGCCGATGCGGAGGACACTCCTGACAGGTCTCTCTCTGGGACGGAAGAGGATCTAGCAGGAGTACGAAGCGAACTCCCCATCGTGAGCAAAGCTCTGATGCCCGTCGGCAGCTCGGACGTTCCAAGCTTCGGCCGAGAAGACCTTGCCCTGCCGCCTATTGTGGACGATCTGGCCGTGGCAGACTTCGAAGGCATGTCCACAGCTGAGGAAGCGATCACCGCGGTGGAGAATGCCAAATTCCAGCAGCAACTCGAAACAGCGCTTGCTGACACTGCGCAAATCAGCATTCCTGTTGGCAGCGCTGGTCATTTCAATCGCGTTGCGCTGAGCAAGGAGCTGTCTGCCAGAACGAGGGCGGAGAGGGAGGAAGCGGAACGTCTTCTCGCGAGCATGAGGCAGATTATGCTTGCTCGGCGTGAGCAGCGGCTGGACCAACATAGACGGCAGATGAAGCCGGATTCGGATCCTTCCAGCCCCGCTGCCGGCGAAGCGACGTCGGTTCCGATGGACGTTCTGATGGAGAAGCTTGACTTCGACCCCAACAAGATGTACACGGAGAGACAGCTGCTAGACTTTGCGAGGCGAGCCCTTGAATATCAGAGATCATTGGTGGGTGCTTGCTGCCAGAACGAAGGAGTCAATTCTGCTCGATTCGGTGGTGGAAGCAAGCTGGGCTAACCTGGCGTTGTTTCGTTCAGGGTGTCACGGCCAATGCAGGATTTGGAGATCTCGTCATGGATGGTGTCACATTTGGACGAAACGACAATAGTCGCGTGCAGATGCTCCGAAAGGTAGGAGAAGTCCGTGACGCCGTCAGCTTTGGAAAGGGGTTGTTTCTCGTTTGAGCATGTGAGCTAATCCTGACGCTCGCTGTCTTTGTTGTAAAGGTGCTGCGTTTTGGAAAGAGGGCAGAGGCCGTAGACGCCGCGGCTGAGCCGCAGAAGACGAAGAAAGTTTCTCTTCTTCTGGCAGCCACCGCGGCCCGGTAGCACCTTGGAACCTTCGGCGGTCCCAGGGCAATTCCGGTTACCTAATAGCTTCAGCCTTTCTTGGCTCGATCCAGATCCAGATATGATAGATCCAGATCCAGATTCAGATCCAGATTCAGATTCAGATTTAGTTGGTAATGATTTGACAGGATCGAAAGTCTTGTGTAGCTCAAGTCCTTGACATTGGCCCACGAGCGTCTACCTATGCGCCAGCAGAGCACCAGCGACATCTTGCTGCAGTCTCAGAAGCTGCTTGCCAAGCGCTCCCCTTCGAAGAGCTTGACTCCGCAGGCGCGCAGCGCTCTTATGTTCCTCCGGTAGACATCGCCCCTGAATTGCTCGAACGCCCCTTGTAGACTATTGTAGTGCGCTTCGTAAATGATCGTGAGCGCGTTCCCTTGCGGAGGCAAAACGGCAGTTGTGAGCATCTGCACCACCGCCGGTCAGCACAGTCATGGCAGCGGTTGCAAAGCCCATACCTTGCTTGACGAAGGCGCAGGCAACTCCAGACTTGACCAGCTCATCCAAGACGGGATACTCCGCACCCTCAACGTCCATCTTTATGATCGCAAGGGATTTCCCTATGCCAATCCAGCAACATCAGCTCCCATCAAGCTCGGACCCAGCGGTCTCTTCTTTGCCTGATTCATGGTGCCACGCAGAAGAGAGCATACCTTCTTGGGCGAGGACAGGATCTATGTATGTGTTCATCAACGTGCTCAGCTTGACGCTGTCGACGTCTGCTTGTGCCTGGAGGTGGATCAAAGGGTCACTGAGGCCGCAGGCCAACGAGCGAGAACGTAGAACATCGAGCTGCGCTCGTTCGTACCTTCTGGCAGTCCACATTCTCGGCCTTGTCGTAGAAGCTCTTCCCCTTGAACATCTTCCAGTACTTTTCCTTTGCATCTGAGGTGCGGCATTTGCGGAGCAGATGAGACGCGCGCGGCGGCCGAGCATGTGGCGGTACGCCTGCTTACCAGGCCCGCAGATGACGTTGACGCCCGTCTGCGCCAGCGTGCTGCCCCAGTAGTGCTTGTCCGGATTGATGGTGTCCAAGAAGAGCGTCGTCTTGCCTGCGACGCCACTCTGGCTGACTCGACGATTTTCCTTGCCTCGTGTGCAGAGCGGAACGGCCGTACCTTCCTCGTTGTTCACGACGCTCTCGGTGTGGATGTCGAGGGTGGCCGTGAGGTCCCTGCGCAGCACTTGCTCTAACCTTTTCAGCTGCGCCGTAAACTCCGGATTGCCCTCGACGCCTTGGAAATCCCACATGAGCCATCCGGGCCAGCTTTCCCCCGAGCAGTCCAGCCTCCGGCCTCACCTACGACGCAGGTCTCCGGGAAGGTGACGCCGAACGCCGCCATCTCCGTGGAGATCAGCCGCTCCAGCTTCGTGGTCCGCACCCCCTCTGCCAGCTTGAACTCGCTGGCCACGGGGTCGTATCTGCCGGCGAAACCTTGAGGCGCTTTGCTGCAGAAGAGTCCATCTGTTGCAGGTGGTTCCACCTCATGTGTTTCGATTCCGCCTGCGGATAGGCGTTGTTCATGAGATCCGCCATGACGTCACCGATGTTGGTGCCCAGGTCGATGAAGGCATGGCGACACGGGCCGACCGTGGCGCGAAACCAGCGCCCGGCGTGCTGCAGGCGGCGCTGCGGAGGGCTCCGCAAGAGCAAAGAAGGCTTCGCCGGCGGACCCCCCCCTTGGAGCGTCGCCAGCGCAAGCAAGGCGACCACGCACAGGCCTAACGCCGCAGCCCGGACACCCGGGTGGCCAGAGGTGGACATGCTGAGGCGGTGCCAGCGGTGGGAGGGCTCAAGGCGCTCTGCTTACGGCGAGAGCGTCCGGGCCGGCGTTGCCTGTGACGGCCGGACAAACGTCCGCGTTTCGTTTCGGGAGCGGCGGATCTTCCGATCATCATCAGGGGACAGAAGCCTGATGCCTTTTTTTTCCGGGACCGCGTGGGTCGCTTGCACCTGTTGGTGAAGCAGTCAGGACTACAAAGAGGAACGCATTGTGCCCTTTCTGTGTCGGTTGCCTTCTCTCTTTTGTGTTTTTTTCCTGCGTGCGCTCTTTGCGATGCATTCAAATCGGTGCGGAACGACGATACTAGTTTTTTCATCGAGCGCTGAAGTGCTGGGAACTGCAACCGCCGCTTTGGCTACTTTCGACCCGAAGCTGCTGATCCTCCTGCTTCCTCTGCCCCACGCCATGCCTACTTGCTGCTGCTGTCCCTGCTGCTCTTGCGCCTGTCACTGCTGCTCTAGTCTTCTGGGAGGGGCGGCCGTGCGAGGAGGTATGCGGCTGGTCCCACTACCGGGATTGCTGAGAAGAGCAAAGCCTTCTTCGCCGAGAAGAAGCTGCGCTCGTCGCCATTGATAACTTCGCCCACCTATCGTTTCCGTCGTGGGGAATGCAGACCAGAAGCCCACCATCAACAGAGAAAGGATGCGACGAAAAGGACACGAAGAAGCATGGTCAGCCTGCGAACTCCCGAAGTCATGATGGAAGCACCAATGCAGCCTTACCCGACGGCGTCGCATGTCCTCGGAGATGCTCCCGTAGTTCAGAATGGAGAGCACCAGGAAGTCCAAGGAGGAGATGTGCGCCAAGCGAGACGTGCGAAAGAGCTCTCCGAACGCGGCGAGATGTGCAGGGAGGTTGGGGGCGGCGTTCACGACAAGGTATCCCATCAGGCCCACGCTGGACACGAACACCAGCGCCGCATTGGCCTTGCTCTCCAGCAGCTTGGTGAAGCCGCCAATGTCGCTTCTCAAGACCTGGGACCGGAACTCCCGCACGGCGAGATACGGGCCGAGCGCGAAGAAGCCCAGCGCAAAAGAAGCCGCCACGAAAGGCAGCGTCGGCAACGGCGATTGGTCCTGGCCACGATGGTTTTCGAAGGTTTTTGAGATACCGCAGTTGCCTTGCTGATGTTTCATGCTCTCTCTCTCTTTCCGTCTTTTTTTCCATCTTTCTGCCTAACTTTCTTTCTACCTAACTATCTTTTCTACCTAACTATCTTTCTATCGAGCCCCGGACTGATTGTTACCTTGGAGCCGGGCATAAGCAGAGCGAGGTTGATAGCCGGCAGGAGTCCCAGCGAGTTGAACAGGAACACGAAGATGGGCTCAACGCTGCCGTCTTCGACCGCGCGAGAGGAAATCGTCAGGCCTGGCTTTTGCTCCTCTGCTCGAGGGTTCTTGTAGGACCTTCAGCGACAGCTCCAGCTTGCACTTACCAAAGGGATTGGCGACCATGGTGCTGAGCAGCTGCTGCTCGGCCGCCTGGCTGGCCGCATCGCCGCCAGGAGATAGGACAAACGCGTAGACCGCTATGGCAGTTTGTTTTTCAACGCCCCGTTATTCCCTTGCTCAGGCAGCCGCAATAGCCATAGACATGGCAGAGCTCTAGCAAACAGGCTCTGGAAAACGGCGGATCTTACCGAAGAGCGCCCAAAACGTCAGCAGAAGGGGGGCCCTTCGCGAGCGCTCCAGGGGCGTGCCAAGCGGACTGGTCCGCACGCCCGGCTCCCCTAGCATCTCCGTCGGCTTCGCTTCCAGCTTGGTGCTGCGAGGCCAGCCAGACGCCCTCCATGCCGCAGACGGGCCATTCGAAAGCCGCGGGTTTACCACGTGTTTGGATCCCACGGGCTTCTGGAAAGCAGAACAGCGGCCTGCGCAGCCCCAAAGCGCCAAAAGGCACAGTGCGGACCTCGTAGTCCCCATGGCGCTGCGGTTGGTGCTACAGCGCTTTCCCAAAGTACGGTGAACGAGAGATCCAAGAGAGGGGCGTCTGCAGGGAATTGAGGAATGTAAGAACGACAGCGGCAGGCGTCACGCGCCCGCTAATATGCAAGCAGCGCCTTGATCTCTTGATTTGATCATTTCGCGAAGAGGTCCTTGATTTGATCTCTAAAGAAATCATCATAAATTTCGCTTGCTTGGGGTCTGTCCGTCTGCCGCAAATTGAACTTGGCGTGACGGAGGCGCCGCGTAAAATATTCGGATATGCATCTTCCTCCGCGTGCTCCAATCACGTCCTCCCCCTCCGCCTCCCCGGTGGCGTCGTATGCACGCGGTGGCCAACTGCCGGTGGCTCCAGCTGTACACGGCCCCAGCTGTGGCAGCTGCAAGTGCAGGCAGCCACGCACGGCAAATTGAGGTGAAATCCTCCGTATCGATCCTGCACGTGCCGCCGCTCTGTTGAGGCTGTTGAGGCCGTCGACTGACGCAGCGAATTCTTCTCGAGAGCCCTGTGCTGCGTCGCCGCTTTTGGCCTTTTGGACGCGGTTCAGCATGAAGTGCTTCGTGCTTCTCAGTCTCGCGGCTCTCGCCAGCTGCGACGCCAATGGCGCCGCGCCGCCCGCGTACGCGGCCGCTGGCCCGCAGGTTCGGCGGATCTTTGCCGTGCAGCTCCGGAGATCCTTGGACTGCTGACGACTTTTGTGCGCTCGGTGGCTCCTAGGACTCCTCTGCAACCGCTGCCTCGCGGCAGCGGCCCTCGGACCTTGTGTCGGTGGCGGCCCGGTGGGCCCTCACTCGCGGCGGGGCCTTCGAGGCCCCCCGCGCGCGGATCCAGAAGCTGCTGAGGCGCCGCACGGGCGTCGTGGAGAAGGTCTCCCAGGGCGGCGGCGCCGTGGCCGTGGCCGATAAGGGCCTGCCCATTGCTGGCGCGGCCAGCGTCGTCGGAGGCGTGCTCGTTCACCTCTGCCTTGGTAAGGAAGGAAGGAAGGAAGGAAGGAATGGAGAAGGAAGGAATGGAAGGGAGGAAGGGAGGAAGGGAGCGAGGAGGGCAGCAAGAGAAGGAACTGCAAGGAATGGCGCGGAAGGGGAAGGCGGCTCGAGAGGAGAGGAGTGCTGATACCATCGTGCGTTGTGGACTTGCAGGCACCATCTATTGCTTCGGAAACTTCATGAGCTACATGCCCAAGGATATGTTGTACTTCAAGGGCGCCGCGGCGGAGGGCAACCCGCACGCGCTCCTTGTGCTCCCCGTGACGATGCTCTTCCAGTGCATGGGCCTCCCCATTGGCGCGCTGCTGCAGAAGCACCTGCCCCCGCGCGTGGTGGCGCTCATCGGCTCCTGGGTGATGGTGACCGGCGTATACCTCTCCAGCTATGCGACGGACCTGAACACCTTCATGGTCTTCTACTCGATGATCTTCGGCCTCGGTATCGGCTCCGCCTACACGGCGGCCTGGGTCGAGGGCTGGAAGTGGTTCCCTCGCCGCCGCGGCCTCGTGTCTGGTGCCGTCCTGACGGGATTCGGCGCTGGAGGTTTCTTCTTCAACCGCATCGGTGCGTTGGTCGAACTTGAAGCGAACTACGGGGCAGAAGCTTGCGCAGTAGCCGGAGCTGTGACCTCTACCTGCTCCACTGTCTCCACAGGAACGAAGCTCGCCAACCCGAACAACCTGAACGCGATCGACGGGACCTTCCCGATGGAGGTCTACAGCAACTGGGGATACATGCTCCGAAGCCTGGCCGTCATCTACGGAACCATGACGGCGATTGGCGCCTTCCTCATCCGCCCCCCGCCGAAGAGCTACGTCACGCTGAACTCGCAGGGCCTCAAGTCTGCGGTAAGACTACGTCCATGGCGTGCGGCGAGCTCTCGAAGCCGGCGGTCTCTCACTCAGCGCCACCTCGGTGTGTTCCCAGGGCACGCGCTCCCTCACGGTGCCGCAAGCGATCCGGACGAAGCAGTTCTGGCTCATCTGGGCTTGCATCTTCACGTCCGTGTGCGGTGGACTTAACGTTTCCGCCAACTACAAGTACCTCGGCGCCGCTGCCGAGAACCTCAACGACGACGCGTACCTGTCCCTCGTGGGAGGACTGGGCGCGCTGGCGAACGGCGCGGGACGCCTGTTCTGGGGAACGATGGCGGACTCGTATGGCTTCAAGGCTCCGGTGCTGTCCATGACTGCGATGCAGGCCGTGCTCTTCCCGCTGTACAAGATCTCGACCAAGTGAGTAGCAGCCCACTGCATGCCTGCGGCACAACGCCCCCGATCGTGAAGCTTACGGACGGGCTTTCCACTTGCTTCTCCTCCGACAACAGCTCGCGTCCGACCTTCTTGGTCGCCACCATGCTAGCCTACTTCTGCCTCGGCGGCAACTTCAGCATCTTTGCGGGCCTCATGCCCAAGACCTTCGGCCCAGAGAATGGAGCTGCAATCTACAGTGTCATGTACACCGCGTTCGGAAGCACGGCGATTGCTTCCTTCTTCGCCGCGAAGAAGCTCATCGCGGACTTCGGTTGGCAAGGCGTCTTCAACGGCCTCGGCGCCCTCAGCGTCCTTTCGTTCCTCATCGGCTCGGCGTTCACCCCTCTCAAACTCTAAGAAGCAACTTTCCCGGGAGTGCTAGCCCAGCAGTGATACGAAGGACCAGCGTGTGCCTGGCAAAGGTTAACGTCCGAAGATGATAGAGGCACATCGTATGCATGTTCGAGAAAGTCGAGACTGGGACCATCTCCTCCTTCAGCCAAGTAGCGAAAGGAAGCTATATACTTGTTCTTGAACCGCAACCGCATGGCATGTACGGTCTGTGCGTCTGTGTTTTCCTCTGTCTCTGCGCGTGCGCGTGTGTGTGTGTGTGTCTCTCTCTCTCTGCAAGCAATGGGAAAGGGTCAATCGAGGCACTCCAGATGCGTGGACTTCACTGCACAAGTTGGGACGATCCTGTTCGCTGGCTCTGGCAGGCTGCAGGCGCCTCACAGCACCAGGGAGCACACGCAACAAGCTGGCTGGATTCTGGGGTCGGACTAGGCGTG
The DNA here is from genome assembly GCA_019677205.1 of Pinguiococcus pyrenoidosus. NCBI lineage: Eukaryota > Pinguiophyceae > Pinguiochrysidales > Pinguiochrysidaceae > Pinguiococcus > Pinguiococcus pyrenoidosus. Next base: position 180,134 of record JAAMXY010000262.1, on the reverse strand, counting down.
CTCGTAGAGGTAGAACTTGGTCAGACTGCCGTTGTTGGTCAGCGGATGGACCACATCGATCTCCGCCGTCGGTGTGCCCAGCTCCTGTGGACAAGCAGACAAGCGTTAGGGTGATGAGACGACTGCGCATGACTTGCACCGATCGCGATGGCAAAGCTTCACGTGGTTGCGGTTTGCTCCGCCCCTTTTGTGTTCTTACTTCGAAGGGAAAATGGTACGAGACAAAGCGCATGCCCGGCTGCAGGCTCTCCACAACCTTCTCAGAATAGCGTGAGGGCATTAGCTGGCCGCTTTTCCTTTTCCTTGTCGCGGTAAGACGCAGCAAGCTTCCTAACGCAGCACGCTTCCTTACCTTGGGGCCGAACGCCCTGATGACCTCTGGCGTGCCAAAGAGCACCAAGACGCTGGCACCGCTTGGATCGTACTCCATGATGTCTGCTTGTTCCACGACCACGGCATCGTGGATCCCCAGTCGCTTCGCCGCCGCGTTAGCCTGGTCCACGAAGGCGGCGTCGATGTCACAGCCCCTGCCCCGGCAGCCGGTCTTCTGGTGCAGCTGCAGCAGCACTCTGCCGTCTCCGCAGCCCAGGTCCACGACCACATCTTCTGGGGACAGCTCCAGAAAGGCCGCCAGCACGGTGATGGCATCGTCCGGCATCGCCACGTAAGGCATCGTCGGCAGTCCCGCCTTGACTACCATAACACGGTTGTGGAAGGAATGCAGAGACGGGATCAGGTCCAGGTCCGTTTCGCAGCACATGGCTACGTCTGGGCTCAAGAACAAGCTTCTCCTCCCGAGAAGTGCCCACAGGCCGAAGGGAATGAAGCCCACCTCGAGGCAGAATCACTTGACGGTCCCGACGTGCTCGAAAAAGCGCCCGAATGCGCTGCGCAGCTTCGTACTCGTCCTGCGTGACAGTGCATTTTTCCCCGGGGCGCCCCGCCACCAAGTCCATCTTCGCACGGCGGTACCCCTGGGAGCAACGCAGTGCGGACCAATGGCCCAGGCGCCAGAAAAGTGAAGCGAAGTGGGCAAAGTGGAGAGGTTTGTGGCGCTCTTCACTGGGGTGCAAGACGGTCGGTACGTCTCATGTAGCACAGCAGTATTGATGACAGGAAACTTCCTGCTGGACGTATCCCATTGGCTAAAGGGGACTTTGACTGTTTGGCTGACACTTCTGTGGGAACAGTAACTTGGGGTTTTCGACGGAGAAGGAGGGCTTTTTCCCGCGCGGTTCCCGAGCGTCTCAGGTTTGGAGCGCTTGCGGCAGCGACCACGAGCTTCAGAGGCTCCCGTGAAACCTGGCATGCCGCGCTGGCAAGGCTGAAGGAGCGAAAGACTGTGTTCCGCTGACGACCTGCCGCCCACTCCTTTTGCCGCGCGTCTATGCATCATGATGTAGCAACTCGACTTTTGAAGTCTTCATAAGCAGGTGCTAAAGTAAATTTGAATTATATTTTCAAAATGAGAGTTGCTTTATAGACGCGCTTCTTTGGCAGCCAAGCTGTGAGTCGAGAGGCAGCAAGCGAGGAGGCAGCAAGCAAGCAGCGCACGACAAGCAAGCAAATCCCTGTTGACTTGTCGCTCGCCGCTAGCGCGCTACTAGCTACATCCCGGCCCACACAGGCTCGCGACCGGCTGGTTTATCACAGGGCTTTCAAGATGACGCGCACACATCGCGAGCGAGATCCCAGGACTGCACGCGTCTTCCAAGGCGTCAGCGGTGTTCCACGGAGCTCGCAAGCACCGAATGCCGCAACTTGACTTAGCCGATGTCTTCCCCACCAATCAGAACGCCGGGAATCAACTGCTTGAAAGTGGTTGAATTTTTCAAAAAGCAAATATACTTATAATACTTTGATTATAACAGTATATTTCGCATCTCTACAACAACGTCTCTCTAACCGACAAGTCGCTAAAATGGCCGAACCACAATCCTTCAACGCCGATTGTTCGAAAAGAGGGCCTTCAAGTTGCCGAACCGCCTTAGCGCCGCATATCGCGGTTCCTGACGGTCTCCAGTCCTCAGCGCCCTCTGCTCCTTGTCGCCGAAGCCTTGCGCGTCGAGCAGGAGCCTTGCCACGCCCTTGCAGTGCTTGCTGACGTTGCAAGAACATCAAGTTCCATGGCGAATCCCCAGGCCCCAGCCGAAGGGCCGGCGCGGAGCTCGGCCCGCGAGAGTGCGCTGCAGCTGGTAGGCGAGTTTGGCGTGTCGCTCGCCGTGCTGCCACCCGTGTGGCAGCATGACAAGGAGGTGGTGCTGCAGGCGGTGCGCCAAGACCCCCGCTCCCTCCGCTGCGCCGCCCCGGCCTTGAAGGGCGATCCGGAAGTGGTGCTCGAGGCCGTGCGGGGCGTGCCCAAGCTGCTCAGCCTCCCTCAGAAGCCCTGGGAGAAGGAGCAGGGTGCTGTGGCCAGGAGAGGCAGCGCTCGCCTTCAGCGCGTGCCGCCCCGAGTGCGCAAGAGCTTGGTGCTGCAGCGCGCCATGGAGGTGTTGTCGCAGGACCCCAGCGTCGGCCACCTGGCCGAGCAGACCGGCAGCGAGTTTCTGGGTGGAGTGGCCGAGGAGCTCTTTGCCGACCGCAGCTTCATGGTCTGCGCGGTGCAGCTGCACGGGCTCCTGCTCCACTTGGCCCCGGCCGAGCTCAAGAACGACCGGGAGTTGGTGCTGCTGGCGGTTTCTCAGAACGGCATGTCGCTCCGAAGCGCCTCCGAGAGCCTGCGCTCGGATCGGGATGTGGTGCTGGCGGCTGTGGCGTCCTGTGGCGCCGCGATCCTCTTCGCCGAGAGGCCGGCGCGCTTCGATCGCGATATCGTGCGCGTGGCGGTGGAAGGGCTGCCGCATGCGGGGCCCGACCTCATCAAGGAGATCCTGGGCGGCCCGCTTGCGTATCGCGTGCAGGAGTGGCACCGGTCGGAGCATCCCGGAGAAGACGACCTCTCTCTGCAGGAGGTGTACGCCATGTTCATCGCGTTTCCGATGCTCGAGGCGGCCAAGGATCCGTGGGTGCGCGACGGAGTGGGTTGGTACTTCCGCGAACAGTTGGACGGCCCGGAGAACTGAGATGCTTCATGATTCAACGTTTTGGTAGCTAGCTTCCTTGTGCAAAGAGATCCGACATGTTTGTGTTTTTTGTGTTTTTGGATCGGTGCTGGCCTGGCCTTGTGTCTGCCTCAATGCCATCCCCTCTCCTTTCCCGCGTGTCGCCACCGCCTGGTCAGCGGACTAGAAGCCCACCACTTGTGTCGCATTCCAACCCTTCTCATGAGGAAACATCGGTGCACCATGAAGTGCAAGTGCCACACGGCCATCTCGCATAGCTGCGCGGCAGAAGCGCCCTTGGGAACGTCCAAAAGAAGAGCGGAACGCTGCTGAAGCTCCACGCGCCCGCATGTGCGCGATAGTTACGCTTTTGGGGCCATCGCGCAGAACCTGCGCGCTGCATCGCGCCTGGGCGCCGGAGAAGCCGCGAGGCGCATCAGACACGAGACAAAATGCCGATCGTAAGTGAAGCAGTGCGGATTCTCGGCCATCGCGCGCGGGGTTTAGACTGCAACGGAGGGGGAAACCCAAAGACGTCTTGAGAAGCGGACAGAGAGCGCCGCATCTGTGAAGAGTTTGGACGCGCCTTCAGGTCGTGAGCGGATGCTCGATTGAGCCGAACAAGAAGACCAAAAGGGTGGCAAAGAAGCGGTCAGCGAAGCGTTGAGACCTCTCAAACCAACAAGTGCAGAAGAGGTTCTCTCGAAGGTTCGCGATCCCGCGCCACCATCGTGTGGAAAGAGTGGCGCTTTTTCTTCCGGTGATGTCGACCTTCGTTCCGCCTCTGCCGTAAGGGAGCCGAAGAAAGACCTTAAGAGCCGCAGGCAGGGGTAGTAGCAGTGGCGGAAACTTGGGAAAATATCTCCCATTCTCACGAGGCTGATGAGCACTTTCCTAACCCTCTCTTTCCTTCTCTGGAACTCTTCCTTTCCCCCCCCTCCCCCGAAAAGCTCTATGCGATGGTGTCGCGGAAGAAGACCGTGCTCACCGAGTTCACCAACACGCGGGGCAACTTTCCGACCATCACGGTGGAGCTGCTGGGGCGCATCCCTCAGCATGACCACCGGATGAGCTTGGTGCAGGAGAGCTATGCCTTTCACGTGAGTGTTGAAGAGCCCAGTTCGCCGATTGCTGGCGGCGTCCTCTGACCTCTGCTTCGCCTCTGGGCTGGACGCCGGCGTCGCAGTATGTCATCTCCCAGGGGATCACCTATCTGTGCCTGAGCGACGACTTGGACCGGCGCCGCGTGGCGTTTGCCTTCTTGGAGGAGCTTCAGAGAGCCTTCGACACCACCTACGGAGAACGGGCGCACACCGCCATCGCCTTCAGCATGTCGGACTTCTCGCCCGAGCTGGAGCGCCTCATGGAGTACTACAACAATCCGCGGAACGACGCGGTGGGGCAGATGCAGCAGCGACTCGCCGACGTGAAAGACGTCATGGTCCAGAACATCGACCGCGTCTTGGAGAGAGGGGAGCACTTGGAGTTGCTCGTGGACAAAAGCGACCACCTCAACCAGGAGGCGTTCATGTTTAAGCAGTCCTCGAGGCAGCTGCGCGTCGCCATGTTCTGGCGAAAGGTCAAAATCTACACGCTCATCTTCTTCATTGTCGGCCTCGTGATCCTCTTCCTCTGCATGGGCATCTGCGGAGCTGATTTCAAGGGCTGCAAATAGCGGCAATGTACATAGAAGTCAAATAAACAGTGTCAAGGAGCTCGACGAAGGAGCCGTGGAGTCTGAAGCTTTGAGCTGAAGACGCGAAGCTCTTGGAAGCAGCGGACGCAAGGCGAACGCCAGGCGAACGATACGCAAGCGATACGCAAGCGATACGCAAGCGATACGCAAATGATACGCAAGCAATACGCAAACGATACGCAAACGATACAATTGATATGGTCGTGTCGTTACGAGAAGAGTAATGCGTTTCGCCGCCAAGCATCTCGCATCTGCTACCCAACTGCTTTACGATCCTGAAGCGTCGAAGCGCTGCCACCTGTGCAGCAGCGCCTCGCTGCGTAACAGTCTTGGTCTTGATCTTGATTTTGGATCTTCCGAGGACATGTTTCTGCAGCAGACAAAATCACACAATCCGGCTGCTATGATCGGCTTTTCAACCACCCAAACCGCCGCTTACTGCTCTTCTCTGGTGTCTCAGGAGGACTGGCATCCAATCTGCTGCTATTCTTGCCTGGTGCCGACCAATTCCGTCGTCCTTCCCGCCGGCGATCGGCGGCGGCGTCGCTCTTGCGCTCGCCAGCTGCGCTCTTCGGCCTTTCGCTCGTCCACCTTGAGTCACCCGGACGGCCTTCCACCCTGGCCTCCGCACTGGCCGGAGAGGCTTCCGTCTGGGCCAGCCGGGCCATGACCTGAAGAGCTGGGATGGGCACGGGAGGGTTCTGCAAAGCAAACAAAGGAAAGAAACAAAGAAGGAAGAAAAAGAAAAGAAAGGAGAGGAAAGACACCAGCGCTGTTAGCCTCCGAACGTTGCCTACACAGACGGGCGAAGCCGACGAGGTGAGCTTACCATGCCTCTCCTGGGCGACAATGGAGAGCCGAAGAAGTGGTCCTTGGAGGTCGCCTTCCTCGGTGTGTGCGAAACCTCCGAGAGGCTCTCCTCCCAGCTAGCGGAAAGCGCAGCTTGGGCCTGCGCTTGCGACACCACGTGATGCCGACCGAGACCAGGGGTTCCGAGCATGCCTTCCGAGGACGAGAGGCCTTTTCTCAACCACGTGTTGGCCTGCAGCAGCTCCACCGCGGTCGGTCTGCCGCGCGGATCAACCAGGAGGCAGCGTCGGATGAACTCTCGGGCTGCCGCAGACGGGCGACCCTCCGGAAACTGATACTCGGAGCGAGCGGCCAAGGCGCGCTGCTCCGCCTCGCCCTCGCCAGATTGAAACGGGTTTTGGCCGCAGAGGAGGACGTATGCAACGACACCGAGAGACCAGATGTCGGCGGTGTAGCCGTGTGGCTTCCCCGCGACCTGCTCTGGCGCTCCGTAGAGGACGGTGCCGCAGGCGTCCGTCTGCGTTTGTCCGTCGTCACCAGCGCCTGCCGAGACTGCCAGGCCCAGGTCCAAGAGGACGAGCCGGTCGCGGCCGTCGGTGAGGCTTGGCCACTTCGATCGAAGCATCGGGCCTTTCCTCCTGCCGACGCGCTGGAACACGATGTTCTCCGGCTTGATGTCACGATGAATCACACCGAACGAGTGCAGTCTCGCAATCTCGGTGGTCAGCGCTCGGACGACGGGAACGACATCTCCCTCTGCCACGCCGCGCTCCCCGGCGTTCTTGGGCAGCGCGAGGAGCCGATCAAAGAGGTCACCACCGGGATACACGGGCATCACAAGGAAGCTGGCGTCGAGAGTGCGATTCTCGCAGTACTCGACCAGCGGTGGGATCGGCAGCGGCTGGCCAGGGGTCAGGTCCGCTGCCGCCTCCGTCACCAGCTTCATCATCCGTGCCTCCTGTGCAAGCATGTCGGGGTTGCTCGACTGCGAAGACGCCGGGCTCGCCATTCCCTTGGACGAGGACACGCCGACCGCCATCTTGACCGCGAAGTTCTGGGGAGGCAAGGTGGACAGCGTCTCCTCGACCTCGCTGCGGATGCGGTCCATGATCTTCTTGGCAGACTCGCGCTCCATCGTGGAGGGAGCCTCCTCCATTCGCTGCCGGGCTTCCTCCGCTTCTTGAATCTTCTGCCGCATCGGCTCCAGGAAGCGATAACGATACCGGTGCCGGATCTCGTACACCTGAGACTGCCCTCCGCAGCCCAGCGGGCGCCCAAGGATCCAGCGCAGCTGGAACGAGTTCAGGCCAAGGACGAACTCGCCGATCACACGCACGATCGCTTTCTCCTTTCCCGCCATGACTGCGACGACCTTCTTCAGGCCGACGCTGGCCTCTTCCTTCAGCGCACACATGCACAGCGCCAGCAGCTCGGAGCGGCCCCGATCCCTTGCCAGCACGTTGGCTTCGTCGGAGGACGGAAACGAGGCGTGTGGGTTGGTCGGTCGCCGGCCAGTCTTTCTCAGGCGATCCCACTCAGCAAGCCGCTTGATCTGCTTCCTTTCCTTCCGCGTTGGGGCTGCCCCCCCGCCGGTCTCCATGAAAGTAACCCGGCCACGTCCTCCTCCCGCCGGCTTTGCCGGGTTCGCCGGGTTCGCCGGGTTCGCCGGGTTCGCCGGGTTCGCCACCTTTGCCGCATTCGACGGAGTGGACTGGTTCCTCGGCGTTGGCTTGTTCGCTCGTTGGCCCCAGCTTCCAATGGATGGGCGGCCGGCCTCGCCGGAGTGGGAGCGATTCGAGCCCGCCGGGGAGTGCGCGTTCCAACCCTCAATCGTCATCAGGGAGGACGCGGAGGACCTCTTGCGATGATGGGACCCCTTGCTCTGCGATCCGGAGGACAGGGACGGCCTCTCGCTCAGGTCTGTAAATGAGTCGGCACCGCCCTTCTTCTCGGCCCTTCCTCTTGTCGCGTCATACCAGTCTTTCGACGTCACTGCGGCAGATGCGCGGCGTGTCGACGTGGCGCCCGTGTCGACCGCCAAGCTCGAGGAGGTGAACTCCACCATGGATTGCCGGGCGGTGGAGCCTGCATCTGGGCTCCCAGATTCGGGGCTGGAAAGGTTCACCGTCGACGGAACTTCCTCGTCGTCCGAGTCTCGACCACGAGCCGGAGACGCGCTCCTTAGTCTTCCCCTGCTGAGCGGCCTCGTTCTGTGGGTTTCCGGAATCGAGGACATCCCAGCTGGTTCGCTCGAGTTCGCGGCCCTCGAACGGCCTTCGCTCGCGTAGCTCGAGGAGGTGCTGTCGGTGGCAACCGTCGAAGCCACGCTGGCGCGGTCCCAGGCCCTGCTGGTCAGGTTGCCCAGCGACCCAAACGGATCGAAGCCTCCGATGCTGCCTCTTCCCGTGGGAGAATCCGCATCCAGAAAGTCTCGAGCTTGCTCGCCGAGCAGCTCTGCTGCGGGCTCGGGGGCGGGCGGTGCCGCCTTCGTGGGCTTCGGTCGGGACGAGATGTCGCCGTATCGTTCCATGAACTGCTTCGACAGCTTCGTCCCCGCCGGCTGGCGATCCGTGTAGCTCGGCAGAGCACCTGTCGGAGCTGTGTACGACGGCCGGAGGCTCGACTGCTTGAATCCCCTATCGGATCCCGTGGCGGCCGCTGGACGCTGGTTCTTCGCGGCCGTGGTCGCGAGGACGTCGAGCGCGGACGTTGGCCTGGCGCCAAACCGGCTGAGGCCCTGCTGCGCCCGCCCGTTTCGATTCGTGTCTGTCTGGCCCAAGCCACTGGAGCCTGGGCGCGGGTTGTTCTCTTGGTAGCTCGCGAGGGAGCTGCGATAGCTCGGCGCATTCAAGCGCGTTGAAGCCAGCGCTGCGCCGAGCGGTCGCGCCTGAAGACTCGGGGTGCCGGAGAACTCAGGCCTTCCGGACAGGGAGGAATCCGCGACGTAGGAGCTGCGCCGGTACTTCGACACGCCCGTGGTCGTCATGCTGGGTCTCAGCCCGAATCCGGCCGGCTTCGACGGCTGGCTCGAATCAACCCCGCGCGTCCCTCGGGCGCCGAATCTCGACTCCTTGGCCCGGTGAATGTCCGCCACCGTGATGGGCTTGTCCAGACTGATGCGGCCTTCGTCGCCGAGGCCCGAGAGCCGCGGCTGGTCCATTTTCGGCCTGTCAAAGAGCGATCCGTGCGTGGGCGGATCGACGTACGAGCTCCTCCTGCGGCTCGCGACGGAGCTCTCGCTGTACCTATTGGTGACCGGCGACCTGCCTCCGCTGCTGTCGCTCAGCCTGGACGTCGAGCTATAGTACACGTCCCTGAAGCATCGCTTGAACTGGCTGTGCGCCGCGGACACCCGCGTCAGCTTGTCGCCGGTGATTCTCGAGTACGCCGAGGTGATGCAGCTCTCCAGTTCGCGCAGATCGTCCCGCGTGTTCAGGCCGAGCGCGATGAGGCTCTCCACGTTCTCCTGCGCCTGCTCAATCGCTCGGACGATCGTCCCGGCCTGCAAGATCCACACACGAGCGTTAGGTGCACCGGCCACGACATCCTCGGCGCGCTGAACGGAACACGCTCCAACTGGAGCTCGGGCCCGCGCTGGTCCGCGCCACATCCGCCGCCGCGGCCCCTCGCTTCCGCACCTGTGTCGCCGTGCGCGCTTCGCGCAGGAGCGTATCCCAGATGCTCTGCGCGAACACCAGGCTGGACTTGGAGCGATGGCCGGAGCCATTGTCGAAGGCGGGCAACGGTGATCTGGGCGTTCGCTGCACGGCGCTCGCTCGTCTCGCCGGCGACGTCATGTTCGCGAGTGTGCCGAGGGGAAGCGACCTTTAGTTGGAGCTGTCCGTGCGCGGCGCGAGCATCGGCCCAGGCCAATTGGCGTGCGAAGTGCTGGCAGCGCGGCGTTCGGTGTTCTCTGCGCAGCCGATCTTCGCCTCGGCGCGACCGGCTTGCGAGCGCCACGGGCCGGGCGGTTGGCTCCGGGGTGCTGCTCGGCGCGCGGCCAGGTTCGAGTCCGCCGCGCGGGGGCCACTGGAGCGACGAAACGGCAGGCGCGAGTGCGCAGTGCCTGGCACAAGCTGGGGAAAATCCACAAACAAAGACTGGAACGGAGCTCCATGTGTGCAGTTTTGAACGGAGTTTTTCGCGACTTGTCGCCGCGTATCACGGCGGAATAAGGGTCTGCTGGCCTCAATGGCGGGACGGGGCCAACCACTACCAATGGCGCCGTATTGACTTCCGAAACTAGGCCGCGGAAACACTGTGGATGTCGTTTGAGCTACTGGACCAATGGTGTCTCGCAATGTCAGAAATCGGGCCAATCAAGAATGGGAAGGTCCTGACGGCGGACGCGTATGCCTCAGCAACAACTCGATCGACGTCATCAAAGTTGCACCGTTATCGTCTCGAAACGCCCCGCAGACCGAGCGCCGCCGCCGCCAGCAAATCCCACGAGCCGCGCGGGGGGCGTCTTAGCAGCCAAGGCGAATGCCCTCTGCAGAGGCGTCACTTCTGATGCCGTTCCCTCCGTTGCAAGCTACGGTGAATACTCGATCTGTCGAGGGAACCGCCATTCCTCCCTACGAGATTCGATACGCACGGGCCGGAAGACCCTTGCTTGCTTCCGCAGTGCGATGCTCGCTAGCGCCTTTTCCGCTGAACGTTGGCGGGTACGTGCCATGGGTGCCTCAAAGGATGAGGTACGCTCGATATCGTCGCGTCAGCCTCCGAACAGAATGGCAAGAAGTGGGCAGTGGGCAGTCGTGGGCAGGGTGAGCAGCGGACAGAGGGCAGTGGACTGAGGCTTGCGGCTTGCGAGCGCCCAAGGTACCTTGTGGTACTCGCTATACCTACCCCACTATAAATGGTACCAAAGCAAAGTAAGCCCCCCCCAAAAAAACAAAACACAAAAGCGAAATAGCAAACTCCAGCCGCAGCCAATCTTTGTGCAATGACGAACTTTCTTGGGCCCATTCTTCGCCCGTGTTACAGCTGCACCCCCGGTGCAAGTTGCAGTTCACCAGTCTTGCGGCGCCGCCCTTGCTTGATCTCTGCCGCGCAAAGGTCGCCTCCCGCGCGTCACGCGCCGCACTGGTCCCGATGATCCGGCTTTTGCGGCCGCGAGCGGTCCGCTTTGGGCGGCAGTTGAGCACGCAGCGCAAATGGGAGTACTTCGAGGACGTGCAGATGCGGCCTGGGGGCGTGGCGCTCGTGAAGATCGACGTGCCCGGCAAGATGAACGTGATCGGCGACGGCATGCGAGCGGAGGCGGAGAAGCTGCTGGATGAGGAGCTGTTCAAGAGCGAGGTGCGGGCCATCGTGTTCGCGTCGGCGAAGCCGGACAACTTCATCGCCGGCGCGGACATCAAGATGATCGACGCCGTGGAGAACAAGGCGGACTTGAAGGACATGTGCCTCCTGGGCCACGCGCTGTTCAAGAAGATGAAGAGCCGCGGCGTGCCGCTCGTGGCGGCCATTCATGGCAGCTGCCTCGGCGGCGGCCTGGAGTGGGCGCTGCACTGCGACTATCGCATCGCCACCTCGCACAAGAAGACGGTCATGGGCCTGCCCGAGGTGCAGCTGGGCCTCCTGCCGGGCTTCGGGGGCACCCAGAACCTCCCGCCGCTCGTGGGCATCCAGGAGGCGGTGAAGATGATGACCACGGGCGCCAAGGTGCGCCCGGACAAGGCGAAGAAGATTGGCCTGGTGGACCTGGTCGTGGATCTGCCCGCGCTCGAGGAGGTGGCCGTGCAGTGCGCGCTGGACCTCGCCGACGGCAAGCTGAAGCCCAAGCGGAAGAAGAAGGCGCTGGCGAACCAGCTGCTCGAGGACAACGCCCTCGGCAGGGCCGTGCTCTTCGACCAGGCGCGGAAGCAGGTGCAGAAGGCGTCCGGCGGGCACTACCCGTCGCCCTTCGCCATCCTGGACTGCGTGCAGAAGGGCTACTCGGGCGTCTCCAAGGACGAAGCGCTCGCCTACGAGGCAGAGCGCTTCGCGGGGCTGGCGGCGACGAAGGAGTCCGAGGCGCTCATCTCGATCTTCAACAACATGACGGCGCTGAAGAAGTCCAAGTTCGGGGAGCCGACGCTCAAGTGCCAGCGAGTCGCCGTCCTGGGGGCCGGCCTCATGGGCGCGGGCATTGCGCAAGTCAGCGCCGAGAAGGGCTTCCAAGTGCTGCTCAAGGACAAGGACGCCGCCGGCTGTGCACGCGGCGAGAAGTACATCTCCGACAACCTCCTGAAGAAGGTCAAGCGAAAGAAGATGACCAAGTTCGACTACGACCTAACCACGTCGGCCGTCACCACCTTGAGCGACGCGGACACGGTCTGGCCGAAGCACTTCAACAAGGTGGACATGGTCATCGAGGCGGTCTTCGAGGACATCGGCCTGAAGCACCGGGTCATCGCGGACATGGAGCAGCATCTCCCCGAGCACGCCATCTTCGCCAGCAACACCTCCGCGATCCCGATCGCCGAGCTCGCCAAGGGATCCAGCCGCCCTCAGAACTTCGTCGGCATGCACTACTTCAGCCCGGTGCCGCAGATGCCGCTGCTGGAGATCATCCCCCACGAAGGCACCGACCCGGCGGTAGCGGCCGCGGCCGTGGACGTCGGGACGCGGCAGGGAAAGACGTGCGTCGTCGTCAAGGATGTGCCGGGCTTCTACGTGAACCGCTGCCTGGGGCCGTTCCTCATCGAGACCACTGCCCTCGTGCAGGACGGCGTTGGGCTCGAGCAGCTGGACAAGCTCATGCTGAAGTTCGGAATGCCCGTGGGGCCCATCACCCTGGCCGATGAGGTGGGCGTTGACGTGGCGGGCCATGTCGCGAGCTTCCTCTCCAAGGCGGATCTCGGGGTGCGCATGACCGGCGGGGACGTGTCGCTCATGACGACCTTCATCGAGAAGAAGTGGCTGGGCAAGAAGACCGGGAAGGGCTTCTACCTTCACGAGGGAGGCAAGAAGGGCAAGAAGACCGTCAACCCAGAGGCGCTCGAGCTCATCCAGCCCCTCGTGAACAAGAAGGAGCTGTCAGACGAAGAGATTCAGATGCGGCTGATGGGCCGCTTCATCAACGAGGCCATCTTTTGCTTGCAAGACGGGGTGATCGACGATGCCAGTTCTGGAGATATTGGCGCCGTCTTCGGGATCGGCTTCGCTCCGTTCCGCGGGGGACCCTTCCGCTTCGTGGACACCTACGGAGCCGCGAAGTACGCAGACACCATGAACGGCTTCGCAGACAAGTATGGAGAGCAGTTCCGCCCTCCTCAGCTGCTCCTGGACATGGCCAAGGCCGGCCAAACCTTCCACAAGTAGGCCGTCCGTCAAGAGCGCCGCCACGGCGGAAAGTAGACGCAACCACCGAAATCAACCCATGGCATGTTGCTGCTGCTCGGAACTGCTGCGCAGGGCGACTCGCGATGACGTGCCTGGCATCTTCCGTCGCACATCCCAGAGGAATGCATCACGCCCTGGTTTGGCGGGAACCCGTGTGCTATGTGCTAGGCCCCCATGTGATAGACGCGGGTGCCCTTTCCACGTTCAGCCTGGTCCTCGGCCACGGACGTCCATTCGATGCTCACGTCGATCTCCCTTGGATTCTCCACGCCACGACACATGCTGAATCTGCCCTTCACCTTTCCGTCCTCCGCTGGGATCGTTTCGTCGGGAGCTAGCCTAAACATCACCTGCTTCCAGTGCGTCGCGGGATCCTCGGGCCCGGTTCCCATGGTGATCGCGTCCTTGCGCCCCGTGGAGAAGGAGCAGTCGAACCAGACTACGAAGGCGTTCACCTCCCGAAGATCCTGGGGCTCGGAGAGGTCGAGGGTGAAGTAGCTGGTGAAGTCCACGTCGTCTTTCTGCATCACGTTCAGGTCGAAACGGCGAAGAAGCTGCGTGGCCGTTCGCACCAGGTCGCGGTTGACCAGCTCCACCTCCGGCTCGATGAGCACGGGAGGTCGCAAGCGGCTGAAGTCGAGCCCATAGACATCGTCCCAAAATCGCAGGTACTCCGGGTCCTGCAGACCAGCAATATACATGACCGCTTCGTCCGGCATCAAAACCCCTCCGCAGCGGAGATACTTGTCGCGCGCAAACAGCACCGAGGAGAGCATGTTCTCGTAGAAGAGGCAGTAGCCCATCCACTCGCTCACAATCACGTCCACCTCCTCTGCGAAGCAACCTCTGTTGAGCAAAGGGGAGGGGGGCTCTGGGGGCTCTGGCGTCCAAAGGCGCCAGAGCAAGTCCACCCAACGCAACCTACCTTCACCGAAGGGAAGCTCAGCATCCTCCACCTTTCCGTGCACGATGTCCACCACCTCTTCGCAGCCGTTGTCCTTGACCAGCTGGCGGGCCGTCGTGGCCATTTCGCTGAAGTCGACCCCTACCACCCTTGCCGCTCCCGCCTTGGCCGCGAAGAGGCTCAGCACCCCCGTGCCGCATCCCACGTCAAGCACCTTCTTGCCGCGGACGATGTCCCCTTGGCTAAGCGCCGCGTGGTACGCGCCCGTCCGCGGCGCGTCGCGGAGCATCACCTCGTGGATCCCCATGTAGCTGTAGCTGTTGGAATAATAGCTGTCGGTGTCTCCCGTCGCAGCTCCGGCGCTCTCTTCCTCCAGCAGACGCTGCAAAAGCGCCTTGGCTTGCTGCAGCTGCAGCTGCAGCGCTTCCACCGATCCGCCTGCCGCAGGAACTTCTTCCTTTCGCTCGTCCGCGCCGCCTCCATCATGCCCGTCGTCCTCCTCCTCTTCCTCGTCGTCCTCCCCGGGTTGCAGGAAGCTGTCCACAGCGCACAGCAGCGCGTCGTCATTCAGCACCGGCTGCAGCAGCTCGTCGTCCGCCTCCTCGCCGCTCCGCACGCGGCGGCTGAGAGGCCCCCCGGGCGCCAGCCCCGCCTTGATGGTGTCCAGCGGCAGCCCCTCTTGCACCTGCAGTCTCAGGAGGTTCACCAGGCGCACGCCGCCGAAAAAGTCCAGCTGCAAAGCCGCAGCGATGCCGCGGAGGTCCAAGCCCAATTCGTTCTTGTGATGCAGCAGCAGTTCCTCGGCGCTGCCAAAGCGTTTCTCGCCGACCACGGACAGCACGTCTTGCTCCTCGGCGCCGGCGAAGTCCTCCCAATCCGAGTCATCTCGTGCGAACTCCTCGGCCGCCATGGGACCTTCGCTGACGCAGCGCCAGAGCCCTATCGCCGAAACTCGGACAGAGAACGTCGCTGGCGGAAGCGGCGACAGAGACGAGAATTGGCCGCTGTTATTATGAGTTTTTTTCTGTTTTCCTTGCTTTTTTTGGCGTCGGGAATTTTGAGATTTTGGGAGAAGTGGAGGAGAGTATTGTTTTCCTTTTTTGGTTGCTGGAGTGTTTTTAGTAAGATGCGGCTCTCAAAGCTAGGGTTTGAGACGCTGGATAAGGGAGATTGTGATGGAGATGGGAATGCATCCTGATGATGGCGGGAAGTTGAGGGGGCGTGGGAAGGACGAGGATCGCGACTTGGACCCGCAGTGAAAGATCGTCTTGATTCTCTTGGGCTCGTCTCCCTACATCGCGTGCGTCCTCTTGCTCTTCTCCGTTCCTACGGACATATGCGATGCAAAGAGGAACGCGATCTTGCGGGCGCTTGAAGAGCGGGACCCGTCTGCGATGTAGACGATCGCGCAAACACAAAAGACACTGGGTGCCGTACAAACCTCGTCAGGGGCACCAGCAGCATGAGGACAGGAAGCGTTTCCGAGGCTTTCGAAGATGATTGTAGGATTCGTGCGAAGCAGCAGCTTTTGGTACCGGAAGGAAACTCGGCTATGACGATCCGCGAAGGTTCGATACTTGGGCTCCCTGCGTTTCCACCAGCGTTGGTGCCCGATTGAAGGCTTCGTTCGCAGGCCAAGAGTTTGCACTTCGTCTCACCTTCCTCCTCGATATCGCCTCTTGCATATTCGAGTCGATAATCTCGAAAATCTAGGATGGTTCAGAAGCGTTAACGACGAGAAGGCTTCGGCTTTCGGCCCTCGCGGAGATGTCCTACATGCTGGTGATTCAAGCCTGGATAGTAGGTGGAGGCGGCCACGAGAGCAACGTCATGAGCAATGGCTACGACGCCGGCCTCAATTCGATGCACAGCCTGGGAAAATGTAGGCGGAGATCACGGCGTCAGCAGCAATCCCGCAATAGACGGGAGGATATGACGAATCGTTGGAGGCGTCCATTTCTGTTGCTGTCAGGTTCGCTCTGCTCCAGCTCGCTCGCCTCGTACCTCGCTCGCGCGCATCTTTGGGTTTCGCTCTCGGAGACGCATGGCGAGATCGCCGATGATGACGCTCTCCACTTCGTCCGCGCTGTGGGCCAGGGTCCCGTCCTTGTCGCTGGACCTCAGCGCTCGCTTCTTGTTTGTGGCGGCCTACACGCGAGCATTGACAGACCGCACGTCATCCCGACAGGCGAGCTTTTGCTTCACGAGCCGATCAGTTGCTCACCATGTGCGCCGTCTCGATTCGATGTAGCTGGAGCTCCACTATGGACAGGACCTTCCGATGACCCGCCCGACGAGCGCCTGGAATTAGCCATGCTCAGGGACGGCGCAGGCTCTTGGATACTGTTACCTCCTGGTAGTCAGCTTTGCTGGCTTTCAGCTTCTCCAGCTCCTCGACGAGCTGTTCCAGTCGAACAGAAATCTGCGTGTCGGCGGAAATGTCGTCGGCGAAATTCGAGGATCGTCAGAGGGCTGCCCCCTTGTTCCATCATGAGCGCCGCCTTCGCACACAGAGAGTGGCCCTCACCTCGGTCTCGGATTTCAGAATGTGGTACCGGGCTAGCGACTGCTTGTTGTCCTTGTTTGCAGTGGGGCCTCTGGCCTTCAAGCCCGCCGCGCCGCCAAGGGTGCAGAGGAGAAGGAGCAGCATCGGCGTCAGAAGCGTCGGCGCTCCTTTGCTGGCCCCTGCCGTCGGCAGCAGCCGTAGGGCTGCCATGCTCTTCAAGAATCCCGGGAGGCAAGTCGAGGATCGGCGCACTGCGTGGACACGGGAAGGAGCTCTGCCAGAGGGGAGCGGCCAAAACGTGAAGCCGCTGGATGTTTGCTGATGCTGGCGATATCCCCTCGCAAGAAAATCGACTTTCGGCGGCTCTGCTATCATACACATGCTTGACGCTTGTCCATCGGTTAATATAGCTTCAAGGGAGACGCCGTCCATGCTTCGGAAGAAAATGACTTGCTTCTCATTCGACAGCAAGTTTCTTCCGCCAATGACATACTTCCGGGAGAAACCCCCGAATGCCAACCCTATCTATCCATGCGTACGCCAGTTGAGGGATGCTCCGCCTTGAAGTTGCGTCTTACAGCCTCTCACGTATTTAGCTCGGTACGCGGCATTCCCGGAGCAAGATTCGCCAACCGCTGCGCCTTCCTTCCCTCCATTTTTTAAATGTTGACGAATCATGTGAGCGAGATTTTCTGCCGTGGATCTTTGTCCATTTTTCGAAAATTAGTTCCCGGTCCAAACCTCCTTTGTATCGTCTTGCCCAGCCGTCTTCCTGGGGCGCCTAAAGAAAGCATGGAGTACAGTGTGCTGGTGGTTTTGGAGAGTTTTGAGATTCCTGTTGAGGACCTTCGATTTTGTCAAGAAGTTCCTGGATCGGATATCGGATCGAGGCGATTCCTTCTTCTCATGGCGTGTGTGTCTGAGAGCCCCTGGAATGTTCTGCCGCAAGGACGATGGGCCGCCCTGTCCGATGTTCACGAGACGAACACGCTCCTTTGCACCTCCAGATCGTTCGAAGAAGTTCTCGTGGGGACACTCTACCGTGGAATGAGATCGCTTTCATCCAAATGATGGACGTGATGCCACCTACCAAACAGGAGCGACCGGACCAGTGGCAGACCATCCATTCCTCTCACGGACGATTTAGGCAATGCGTAGATGCGGCTGCAGGAGATTTTCCCTGGCCGGAATGACGTGGGATCTCGTCTGGCACGACCTTCCGCCGTCGAGAGTACGGCAGAGTGATACAGAAGGGAAGGTCGGAACTGGAAGATAGACACGACCAACACATCGACACTTCCGGACAGAATCATACATCATCATATCTACTTCACTCCTTCTTGTGTAGTGCCTTCATCATCGACTTTTACTGCGCAGGTTTCTACTGCTCGTTGCTGCTTGGTGCGGGGCTTCTGCCGGCGGTGGTGCGCAACAACTTCCTCGTCTTGAGCATCACGACTTGCAAGCCAGGTCGTTTCTTCTTCAAGGACTCGGAGGCCTCGTTTGAGACTCCGTTGCACCACGCCACGTGTAGTTCCGACAAGCGGGGCATGGGGAGAATCTCCTTTGCCACTCCCATGTCGGATGTCGTCTTCACCGGACTGCTGAGGGATGCGAGAAACTCGTCCGTGATATTCCGAAGGCCATTGAGACGCAGCAAGCGCATGCGCAGGGCCTTCTGCGTCAGCTGCACGAGACTGCTGTCGCTGATTCCCGTGTGACCCTCCAAGTCCAGCACCTCAAGGTGCACCCCAGCGAAGGGATCATGCGCGAGCACTCTGATCGCTTCATCGCTCAAGCCAACGTCACTTCTGGGCTGGCAAGATTCCTCCGCGCCGTGTGCCGAATCGCCTCCCTTCTCGTCATCGCGGAAGTCCCAGTTCGCATTATTGTACAACGTTCCTCCGACCAAGAGCTTCTGCACGTTCGCCACGTCCGTACAGCCGCGCTTCTTCGCCAAGGCTTTGGTCTTCAGCAGGGAAGAAAGGCAATCCTGGTCGAAGCCTCGAACCTCTCGTAGGTTGAGGTGGCTCAGCGCGCCCAAGGCCACCTGAACCGACTGCTGTCCAGCTTCGGGTTCGAAGAGAGCAAACTGCTCGAGGTCAAGCGTGAGTCCGGAGCGAAAGGTTCTCACGTCCGCTTCTAGCTGGCCTGCGCCACCTCCCTGCTCTTTCGCCGTCGTCGGCTCCTCCGTCTTTGCCGTCTCCACGGCCTTGGCGTAGATATCCGTCAGGAACGCGGCACTCAGCGACGCACACTTGGTCAGCAGCAGGGATTCTAGCTTGAGGCAGCGGAGGCAAAGCTCCGCGACTCCTTCGCGAGTGATGTTGTCGCAGTGACTCAAATCCAGGCCCCGCACGGTGTCGCCAACGGCTCTCGCCAGACTCTGAAGGTCCTCGTCGTTGACGTTGGGAAGCCGGGCCGCATCCAGGTAGGCAAGGCGAGGCAGCTGAGCAGCGGCTGCGGCCAGGGCGCCACCGGAGATGAAGTTGCATCCGGACAGCCGCAGCGTGTGAAGCGTGTCCGAAAGATCTGGGCCCGCGCGGAGGGCACGGAGCCCTTGGTCCGTCAGTTTCCAGCAGTTGGAGAGATCCACGGCCTCTAAGACCGGGAGCGCGGCGACCAGCGCTATCAGCATGTCGTCCGTCAACCGACTGCAACTGCTGAGGTCCAGCTCTCGCAGCGTACGAGCGGAGCTCGAGCGCGTGATGGCCTGGATGGTGTGGCCGCTCACCAGCGTCTGGTTCCGCAGACTCAGGAGCTCCAGCCCCGGAGCTGCGCGGTGGCTTCGCGACGATGAAGCGCGAGTGGGACCACGCTGGTTCTCCCGTTCCTCACCGTCGCGACGGGGCACGGCCCCCTCCGATTCGTCTCGAACTCTCTCCAACGCCCCTCCCACGCCTCGTCCGCGGATGAAGGCTGCGCAAGCTTCGTCGCTCAGCCTCTCCAGGTTCTTCATGAGCATCTGCGTGTAGCTGGTGCGCGTGCCCATTCTCAGGACTTTGAGCTGCGCCCCGGACGAATCCAGAGCCCGCGTGATCAGCGGCAGCTTCTCGTCATTGACAATCTGGTCAGCGGAGGTCATGTTCAGGTTCACGAGCCCCCTCGCCCGGCTCAAGATCGCCCACAGCGTCTCAGCCTTCAGAACATGGTTCCCGCTCAAGTCCAGCTCGCGAAGGCGCAGGCCAGATCCCAGTCTGATTCTCAGCTTCTGCCGCGGTGCGCCGGACTCCCCCGCGGAGGTCGACTTCCCGAACACCTTTCCCAGTGTGGGGAAGAGCAGCCGCGCCTGATCGGCGAGGGGAGCGAAGGTCAGCTGCTGCGGCGTGGCTTCGACGGGCTGCTGCTGGCTCTTGCACCGGCGCAGGCGGGGACTGTTGTGCATCTTCCCGCCAGTCGCCCGGCGCGTCGACGTCCTGGAAACGTTCGCCAGAGACAGGTATCCCACGTGCTGCAGCGGCGCCACGCGCAAGACTCGTTGCAGGTATCCGTCGGTCAGCTGCTTGCTGGACAGGTCCAGGCGGTACCAGAGCCGGCGCTCTCGGCAGAGGCTCCTGAACGCCATGTTGACGGCTCCCAGATTGACCAAGGAGACGACGTCGTATGCGGTGTAGTCTAGGATTCTGCGGGTGACCTCGAGGGGAACCGGTCTCGCGAAGGTGTGCATCAGCTCGATGACGCCGCTGGTGAGGTACTTCGCCCAGCGCGTCGGCCTGGCCATGGGGGGGAGCGACCCCACGGGGCTCTTGTTGTCCCCTCCACGTCCGTACGCAGGATACGAAGAACGCTTCCGACGCCGCTGGCCGTCGCCGGTCCGCCCGCGCCGTGGCTGCGCGCCGCGAGCCTCGGGACCGCAGCCCGCGGCCAAGTATGCTCCCCAGCGCCAATCCCAGGCGTTGCGACGCTTCTTCTTCCGCGGCGTCCGGCGGCCCACCAGAAGCGCACTGTGCAGCGGAGAGCCTTTCGCCTGCGTGGCGGCGGATGCCGCCGCCTTCCTCCCGCCGGGAGAGCCCGGACTGGTACGTACGCTGAGCACGGCCGAGTCCAGGCCCGGCGCCTTCTCCTTGGTGGGCGTGCCGAAGGACACGGGACTCCGGTCCTCCAGGGAGCTGCCCAGGCGGTCATCGGACGACTCCTGGTAGTCCTCAGAGAGCACGTCCAGGGAGCTCTCGAAGGGATCCAGCTCCTCTCCGAAGGAAATGTTGCTCGCGGCGCCCATAAACCTCGGAGCCCTCTCCTCACGCCGGCTCTCCTCGCCCAGGAACGTGGGCAGCTCTCCGGAGTCGATCCTCACGAGGCCCGAGCGGCTTCTCCGCTCGATCGCAGGAGGTTCTGGCAGCTCCGCCATTCTGGAAAGCCGCAATTCCGCGGACTTCTGCAGAAAACCGCAGCTTCTGCTCGCAGCCCAATCGATCCTCAACCGGAGTTCGGCCCTCGCCTTGTCCGGCGCCTTCCTAGTGCCAACGGTGCCGCTGCTATGCGGCGGCACGAATCTTGAGTGGCCGCCGAAAGCTTCTTCAACTTGGCTCGCCGAAGTTGGAGTTTGCCGCAGCCGAGTGTCAGAGGCCAGGAGTCGACGAAGCGCCCGGAGGCGTCGCGGGCATTGGCGGCTCCGCTGGAAGCGCCTGGAGATCCAAGGGGAGGATCTGGCGCCGGAGGACCACTGAGCAAATCCTCGGCGATCAACGGCGAAGTGCTCCGGGTCCGGGACTCAACGACCGTCGCGAGCCTGTGGGGCTGTATCAGAGCTCGGTAACGCTCGGAACAGAAGGAGAAAAGCGACAACGTTCTTCCAACGCACCTTGATCAGCTGATTGTGGCTTGGTTTGGTTTGGCCAGGCGGGCGGTGGTCAGCCATTTCGTGCACTGCAGATATCGATTTTGACTTCTGGTCTTGTAGATACTGTATAACTTTCGATCTTGAGCATTCCCGCTGTACGGTTTCGATCAAGTCGTCCTGTTCTTTTTCGTTTTCCTTCCGATTTCCTTTTTCCCGCCAAAACCGAAAAGCACAAAAGAAAGTTCAGCATAGCTTTTTGTTCGTTTCCCTCATATGATGGTTCGAGAGGCTTGGAAGGGTCGATGGTGGCGTTGAGATGCGTGAGACCGGCGAAGTCGATGGCGCTTAGGTACCTGCTCCTTGCGTGCGCACTCGCGCTGGCCGTGGCGAAGAGCAAGCGCAACAAGAAGCTTGACAAGCGCTGGAAGAAGGAGCTGCGGCGCTGCGAGCAGGAGGAATGCGCGCTGCTGTCACCGGCGACGCGCCACAACTGCGCGAATCACTGCGTGTCGCCAAAGTGCTTCGACGAGATGTACGCCGCTGAACCGCTCGAGGATGGGGAGATCGACGCGCCGCGCCGCAGCGCGTTCGAAGAGTGCCTGCGCGAGGAAACGCGGCAGCGCAAGCGCCGCGCAGCCAGTAAGGACGCCACGTTGGAGGAGAGCGGGGCGAATGCGTCCGAAGCTGCTGCGCAGGTGGATTGGACGACGTTTCGGGCGAGTCCGGATGGAGAGCCTGGCATGATTCCGGCGCTGCGCTGCGATCGAGCGCTCAGCCGTCGCGGGAGGAGCTTGGTGGAGCGGGAAGTGTTTGCGAGACTGCACCCGGAATTCAAGGCGCGGGAGTGGCTGCCTCCGAGCTGCCCCTTCTGGCCGGGCAACGACCTGCTGCTGGAGCACGAGCAGCACAAGGAAAGGCGAGAGGGACCCAAGGGCGACGGCGAGTGGCACTGCAAGATCTGCGGCAAGAGCTTCGAGGCGGAGTTCTTCTTGGATCGGCATCTGGACCACGCCCACACGCCGTCACCTGGACAAGAGGGGTACAAGGAGCACGCGCACTCCATGCACTGTCCGGCCGAGAATTGCGCGTTGCTTTGGGGCTGCTTTGATGGCCCCTCCGAACCGTCGTTGGAAGGCGTCGGGAGCGCGTATCACGACGACGTCATGCGGCGTCTGCAGAGCTGGTTCCAGTCGCATTCCTGCAGTCAAGAGCAGATGCCAAAGCTGGTCCAGAGGTGCAGGGCGACTCTGCTTCAATGCGTCCCGAGGGCCCGACCCAGGGACACCACGCTCGCTGAGCCCGAGCTCGCGGTGAAGCATGACAAGGGGTTTGTGCTGCCCAGTGCGGCATTCTGGGAAGCCGTCATCGACAACGAGCAAGCTGGACTCGACTCCAATGACACGTGGGCCTATGCGCACTCGGAGGATCCGCCCGACGCGGTGTTCGGGCCCGATGCGGTTGCGCACCTGCTCTCCGCTCTCTGCGACTCGCTGACGTGCACGAACGGACTTCTCCACCGCTCCGAGGCTCTCGGCGAAACCCTTTTCAACCGCATCGGTGCAGCCCGGTCTCTGCAAGAAGTTCAGAGAAGAACAGGCACCTCGGCATGGCGCTTCTCGGCCATTTTGGTCGTGCTGATTGCGTTCCTGGCCTATGTGACGTATGTCTGCACCTTCGGGGCAACGTCCTTCCAGTACGCGCCCCAAGTCCTTGTTACTTGGGCGCGCCTTCGGTGGAAGAGAAAGCACAATTGACAAGCTTAATTGCTGCTTCTTTCGCAAAGATCTAGTTGGTTTCCCCGGGCAAGTCGAGGGCGTTGGAGCCGTTCGCCTCCGCTGCAGGCGTTCTGCCCAGCAACGAGCCGAAGAGGCTGTCAAGATCGATTCCCAGCGTGGCCGCATCTGGCACGAACGCATCCACAACGGCATCGATGAGCGTGGAAAGCGGGGTTGGAATCATGGAAACGTTGCCCGCAAAGCACGTACCGTTGGTCACAGGATACATAAAGTTCTCTAGCTTCGGGTGCAAATTGTACCGCAGCCTCCTGCCCTTGCTCGCCTTGCGGTCCACGCCGCTCTTGGACTTCTTGCGCGCGGGCCGGAGGCCGCCGCTGACCGACTTGGAGCCTCCAGACGCAGCGTCCGTAAAGTCCCGCAGCAGCAGCTGGTAGAACACCGCATCATCGTACACGTCTTCGTCCACGGCATCCTCCTCTTCTTCTGCCTCTCGCTCCCCATTCGGCTCGGCCTCCCCATCCCCCGCCGCAGCGTCGAGTCGCAGCCGTTCCGCTCGGCTTTCTTGCAGCGGCCGGAACGCGCGACGCCGGAAGCGCGCGTCCTCTGCTACGAGCTCGTCCACCTGGTCCATGACCCCTTGGTCCACCACCCTGAACTTCGCTTTGGAAGACGTCACCCGCGTCTTCGCTCGCCATTCCTCGATCGTGTCGGACCAGAAAGGGCGAAGGCGCCTCAAGCGCTCTGAGAAGTCCTCCAGCTGCCCTTCCAGGCCATTCTCTCGCTTACGCTTCCTGGCAGAAGCATCTGCGTCGCCTCTCAGCTTCCCGCGCCGCCGGAAATGGGCGTCTTGCGCCGCCAAAGCGGCTGCGAGCGCCTCCGCCGCGCTACCGAGGCTGCTGTCCAGCTGACTTCGCAGCGCCTCCACCTTCTTGGACCTTTTGGAAGCGCGCTGGAGCGCGGTGTTTGACGGCAGGGCGTTGACGACCTTGAGGACCGCGTTGAGAAGGATGCGGCCCTCCAGGTGCTTCTCCCATTCGCGGCGCTGCGCCCGGGCCCGCACGCTGCGCGCCCGCTCGGACGCGGCCGCGAGCTTGAAGGAGCGCAGAGCTGGCTGCTCCGCCTCGGCGAGCGCCTGGGCTTGCTCAAAGATGCTGGACATGGCGTGTGCACAGGGTGTGGCGCGGACGGCTCATTCTGGCGGAGAGGAGATGCTCTTGGCAAGATCAGCTGATCGTCGCTAACTCGGCGCGTCCGGCGGTTGTTTCTTTCCTTCTTGCATCCTCGTCGCTTGAGAGCGAGGATGCTTGACTTCCAGAGAGGCTGATGGAAGCGACGCGAAGGAGGCCTAGCAACGTCGAAGACGAAGGGCAGAGGCTTGGGAGGAAATCGGTCGCTTCTTGTCCTGTAAGTCTGCCCTCGCCATCGCACGATCACAGCATCACTCGGTCACGGCTTGTCTAATCACCCGAGGGGGTTGCTGGCACTGCTGGCCGTACGTCCGGCTCCTCGCTGGGTGCGTCTTGCTCCGAGACCGCCACGCTCTGTGCTGTTGGCACTTCTACCGCGGCCTTTTTCTTGTTGGCCGCCTTGTATTTCCCCGTCCACGTCTCTTTCCAGTGCTTGATGAGCCGCGCCGTGGGCGGATCGAAGGTCTCGTTGAGGTCCTCTTCCGCCTTGCTCCGCAGTCGTTTCAGAGGGAGAGTGGGATTGCGCACCATGATGCTCTCCAAGACCTGACGCAGACCCAGCGGCAGCTTCCGCGTCGTTCTCCGGCCACTGTGCGAGTGCGCAACGCCGTTCAGCTCGACAAATACATCTCCCCTAGTGGCAGCAGTGCAGCAGATGAGATGCTCTGCTGCGAGACCCACTGCCCAGAGCGACGATGCAACGACGTACCCAAGCTTGCAGATCGACAGCCGGCCCTTGCACTTGCAGCCTTCGGTGCCGCTGGCAATGCAGGCGAACTCCACGCGCACCCACGCGCGACTGTCCGCCGTCTGCTTGCGGACGCGGAGCGGACCGCCCAGCGCGTCGGTGTACACCTCGTGGTGGATACCGAGCAGCACCTTCCGAGCCGCCTCAAACGTGTCCTTGACCGCCTGGCAGCTGAAGTGAATGACCCGACGGCCGCTGCCAAACCCGCGGAAACGAGGAAAGCTTTTACTCCCGAAGTGCCATCGGAATATCCCCGCGGCCAGTCCCATCGCTCACCTGTCGTCCTTCGTGACCCACGCCTTCACTCCAGCTGCCGAACGAACCGACTCTGGCGGCTTCTCCACGGCGATTCGCGTCCAGAACATGTTCGTGCGGCGTCTCTTCACGGCTGGAGCGCCGGGCTCTTCGGCCGCGATCGCATCGTCGCCGAGCGCTTCGCCCTTCTCCACCTCGGCCGCGCCGTTGCTCACACCCTTGTCGTCGCTTTGCGCTCCCACCGCACCGGCAGAGGGCTGCGCGGTGGGCGGCAGCGCTTTCGAAGATACATCCGCGGACTCTTTGGTCGGAGCCGTCTCTGTCTCGGACGACATGGCGTTGAAAACGGGCCGACTCGCCTCGCGTCCAGAGCACCGGGGAAGCGAGGGCGTGAGAAGAGACGATGAGGGCACCGGAGGGAATCTCGCTTCGAGAAGACGCCAGATTCCGCCGTAAACGCGGAAGCAGAGATGTGTTTGAGCAAAAAGCGCGGTCAACCGTTAAAATTTAGTAAATAAATACATTGAATGTTATATATATCCTACAGCATATTACTGGCAGATACACGAAACTTCGAACGGCTTCTCAACCTGTCAGCTGACCGTTTCGTGTTTGTTGAGGATTTGAGATCTGTGATTTTCCCGCGCTTTTCGCCGCGGTTTTCGCGTCCGACGCGTCCAACTTCTCCGAGGTTTTGGTCCTGTCCTCTTCCTGTTTCCAAGTTGCTTCGCTTCCGGAGCAGCTAGGGATGCGCGCGTTCCTGGTGCTTCCAGTGGCGCTGGCGTTCGGCGTTCGTCAGCCAAGTGTACAGCGGAATCTCCGGCGAAAGCTGCCTTTTGCGCCGCCGCTGGGCAGTCATCTTCATGGCACTCTGGACGAAGCACCTGGGAGTGACGAAGGAGAGCTTCTGGAGGCGATTCAGAGGGCCCATGCGCTCGAAATCGCCCGAATTCGCGCGGGAAAAGCTTTGGGACGGCCCTTGAGCGCCTCCGAGTGGGCCGAGAGCGTCAACCTGACCGACCAGGAGCTTCGAGACGTTCACCAGCAGGGTTTGCGAGCTCGAGAGGCTCTTTGCGGCATGCATCTGAACTTGGTGCGCGCGGAAGTGGCGAGATTGGCCTTCAGATCTCAAGTGAATATCCCTTTCGAAGACCTGGTGCAGGAGGGCCTGCTCGGGCTGACGCGCGCCATGGAGGGCTTCGACCTGTCGCGAACCGGGACCATCAAGTTCAGCTCCTATGCGGTCTTCTGGATCAAAGAAGCGCTCCAGAGGGCCACCATGAAGCACAGTCGGCTGATCCGGGTGCCGATCTCGAGACTTCGCCTCTGGCGCAAGGTGCAGAACGTGCAGAGGGACCTCGAGCAGCGCCTTGGCCGCGCGCCAAATGTCACCGAGGTCGCTCACGCCATGGCCATGACCCCGGAAGCCATCGGCAAGGTCCAAGAGGCCGTCAGCAGGCGGGTTTGGAGCCTGGACGATGCGACGGCCGCCCGGCCTGGGGCGGATGAATGTGAGATCCCCGCCGACCAGTTTGACGTGCACTTTGAGGTGGAGCAAGAGCCCGAGGCAGTCGTGGAGCACGCCGAGATGATCGACCTGGTCAGGAGGATTCTCCCGATGAAGGAGCTGAACGTCGTGATGCTCAAGTTCGGCCCGTCCCTGGATGGGCCTCCGCGCAGCAACATCGCCGTCGCGGAGATCCTAGGTACCTACCCGGACACCGTCCGCCTGCGACTGAAGAGGGCGATGCAGCGATTGCGGCAGGAAGTCGAGAAAGAAGGCGTCGACGAAGACGCCTTGACAGAGGCGAATCGTCGGGCTAGCGACGGCATGGACGATGAAGCACCTTCCTGGGCCTACGCGTGACGGCGTGCGACGCCCTTTCAGAATAGCGTAGCGAGATAGAGAGGAGAACGATGAACTTCGTGCGAGAAAGAAAGACAGACAGCGTGCCGGAGAAGAAACAGTGGCTTTTCCTCCCTTCGCGGTCGCTGGTCTATGGTGGCGAATCCCCGGCGCAATCAGTCCCTACCCATCCTGATTGATTCGCTGCGACCCGTTCGCGAGCGGAGACCGTCGGAAGCCTGGGCGGGGAGGTGTCTCCGCCGATGCTCTGTGCCGCAGAGGGGTGGTCCTCATCGCCGGCGGAGGCCCCTGCCTCACGCCGCTCTCGTCCACGAAGACGCCAAATCTTCGCATGGCGGTCGTCGCTGCCGTGTGCATGGCCGCATCGACAGCGGTCCGCCCGCCCGCAGCCAGGAGACCGTCCTTGAGCGCCGCCTTCTCCAGCTCTTGCTGAGTGAGCAGCATGAGCAGGTCCTCGTGCTCGCGGGTCAAGGACGTCAGTATCTTGCGCTCCTCCTCGAGCGTCTCCTGCAGTTGTCTCACGTGAATCTTCGCGTAGCTCACCCTGCTCGGCGAGTCTCGGTACTGGATTGGAGAGTCCCCTATCTGGCTGCTCCTGCCATTTGCCGCTAGCGCTCTCGGTGCTGAGAGAAGCTGCTCCTTCGCCGCCAGGCTGCGCCGGAGTTCCTTGTTCTCGCGCTGCAGGACGGAGAGCTCCTCCTGCAAAGCTCCTGCGGTTTCGTGCAAGACGCTCTTCTCACTGGTGAGCTCGTCCACCAGTCTTCGCGCTTCTTCAACCTCCTCGCGGAATCGGTCGTTCGTGGCACTGCTACCGCCCGCCTTGAGCGAAGCCGTTCGTTCCGTCTCAAGCTCGATTTCCCTTGCCCGCACGGTGGCTCGTGCCTCGGCTAGGTCGCGCTCCAAGCCCTCACATCGGGCGTCCACCGCTTCCAACCTGCGGCGTGCACCTGCCTCTGCGGAAGTGAGCTCAGAGACGCGCTGCTCCAGATCACTCCTGGTGTTCGCTTCCGCTCTCTCGGTAGCCTCGCGCACGGCGGCCTCGAGGGTTTCTCGGTGGACATCGGCAAGCTTCGACAGCGTGCTCTGATGCTCCTCCAAGGCAGATTCCAGCGCCAGAGCCTCGCGGCTCGCCTTCTCCTCGGAGACGGAGGCTCGCTCTTGGGCCGCTCGCAGGTCGCCTTCGCTCGCTTTGATCAAGGCTTCCAGCTGCAGCGCTCGGGCATGCATCTCCTCCGACTTCCGCGCGACGTCCTCGCGGAGATTCAAGTTCTCCGACTCCAGAGACTTCTTCTGCGTCACCGCGGCGTCAAGCTCACGCTGGATGTCCCGAAGCCTTTCCTGGCCGCTTGCCTGATCCTGCAGCGTCTTGCGCAGCTCGTGAATCTCCTCCGTGAGCGTCTCTTCCTGCTGGCGAGCCCTGCTCTCCAGCTCGTCCACCTCCTCGCACTTTTTCTGATACTGCTCCGTCAACGAGGTCCGGACCTGCTCCGCCTCGACATCCCTTTCGCTCAGCCCCTTGCGCATATGTTGGAGCTGGCTCTCGGCCTGATGAAGACGGCTCTTCGACGCCTGCACAAGCGAAGAACGAAGCGGCTCCGGTTAGCACTGCAATCGACAGCACCGTCCGACACTGAGTCTCCTTTGCCAGCGCTCACCTGAAGCTGCTGGTCCTGCTCTTTGAGGCGCTTCTCATAGGCGGTTCTGCTGGCCTCGGCTGCTTCCAACTTCCTTTGCGTGTCTTCGCGCTCGCGGGCAAGCATGGCGGACATCTCTCCGTTCTGCTTGGAGTACTGCTGATTTTCTCCGCTGAGCGAGCTGCACTTCTGCTGGAGTCCGCTCATCTCCGCAGAAAGCTGCTGAAGTCGATGCTGAAGATCCCGGACATCAGCGTCCGCAGCGGATGACTCAGCGAGCTGGTTTGCCAGGGTCTCCTTCTCGCGAATCGCGCTCTCGAGGCTCGTCGCTGCTTCTTCGCGCCGCTGCTCTGCGCCTGCGAGCTGCGTCTGCAACATCGCTTTCTCGGTCTCAAGCTCTGCGCGGCTTGCCTCCTGTTCCTTCAGCTTGGCCAGCAAGGCGCACCTCTCGCTTTCAGTCTCCTCGATGGCCATCTGGAGCTGCTCCACCTGCGCTTTCAAGCTCTTCTCCGCCAGCTCCTTCTTGGCAATCACGGAGATGTTCTCGCCGATGATGCCCTCAAGCTCCGCGATGCTCTCGTCCTTGTTACGCAGCGACTCCTCGTGGGCACCGGACGCTTGCGCTGTACTGATCTGCAGGCCGTCTGCTGCTGCCTTCGATCGCGCTACCTCCTCCCTGAGCTCCTCAATCCGCATGTCGCTGTCATTCCGGATGCGCGTGCACTCTTCCTCCGCAGCCACCAGTCGGGTCTGCATATCCGCAAGCTCCGCTTTGCCGGCGGTCAGCGCTGCCTCCGTCTCCTGCAGCTGAAGCGACAACGACAGCACCTTCTGCTCGGACGCATCGCGCTGTTCCTTGGCATGTGCCTCGGCTTCCTTTCTAGTACTCTCGACCTGCACTTGCCAGTAGTTTGCTGTCTTCTCCAGCTCCGCGTATGCTCGCTTCCGAGCTTCCAACTTCTCCTCGATTGCCTGGTTCGAGCTCTCCAAGGTCTTCAGCGCTTCTTGTACGCTCTTCACCTCGTCCCTCAGGTTCTCTGCTTCTCTCTCCGCCGCCGTCAGCCGGGAAGCCTTATCCTCTAGTGCCCTCTCCAGTTCGGCGAGGCGAGCATCCTTGTCACCCAGCGAAACGTCATACGCATGCTTCATCTCCTCCAACGCCTGGCCGTGCTCGGAGGTAGCGGAACCATGCGCCTCCACCTCTGCACGCAGCTCTGCGTTCTCTATTCTCAGCGCATCCGCGGTCGATTGCAGGTCGTCACGGGATCTTCGGAGCTCCTCGGTGCCTTTCCGTAACTCTTCCAACTGATCTGTAGACTCCGCGGCAGCTTGCAGCTGCTCCATGGCATGCCGCTCCGCCTCATCGACGAGCCTCTTGTTCTCTTCGGCAGCGGCATCCAACGCAGTCTTCAACAGATCCCTCCCATGCGACAGTTCCTCATTCTGACGGCGAAGCTGCTGACACTCGGCTGAAAGACGTCCCTTCTCGTCTTCAGACGCCTGGAGCTGGTCCGTGGATGCGGCCGCAGCCTGTAGCTGGTCCATGGCATGCGTCTCCAAGTTCGCTGCCAGCCGCAGATTCTCCTCCTTCG
Source organism: Pinguiococcus pyrenoidosus (assembly GCA_019677205.1). Classification (NCBI taxonomy): domain Eukaryota; class Pinguiophyceae; order Pinguiochrysidales; family Pinguiochrysidaceae; genus Pinguiococcus; species Pinguiococcus pyrenoidosus. The sequence continues at coordinate 150,046 of JAAMXY010000262.1, read as the reverse complement.
CGGCGTCCAGCGCCGTCTTCATGAGGTCCTTCGCATTGGATGCCTCCTCGGCGCTCCGCTGAAGTCGCTCACACTCGGCCAAAAGGCGACTGTTCTCATGCCCAACCTCCTCAGCTTGGCGGCGAAGTTGCTCACACTCGGCTGAAAGACGCCCCATCGCGTCTTCAGACGCCTGGAGCTGATCCGTGGATGCGGCCGCAGCCTGTAGCTGGTCCATGGCATGCGTCTCCAAGTTCGCTGCCAGCCGCAGATTCTCCTCCTTCGCGGCGTCCAGCGCCGTCTTCACGAGGTCCCTCGCACTGGATGCCTCCTCGGCGCTCCGCTGAAGTCGCTCACACTCGGCCGAAAGGCGACGGTTCTCATCCGAAAGTTGCGTGATGGTCGAGTGCAGCTGGCTGAGCTGCTGGGTGCTGGCGGTTGCCGTCGACTCCGCCTGCTCTTTCTCCAGCAGAAGCCCGGAGATCTCTTCCTCGAGAAGCCTGTTCTTGGCTTGCATGTTGAGGATAGACTGCTCGTCTTGCGTGCTTTCGCTGTTGTTGTCGTCGTCATCTGGCGGTCCCTCACCAGAGAGTCCTGCGCCCGTGCTGCTGCTCTGGGAAGCGGTGCCGTGAGTCTTTGCAATGGAGTCGTCCAGTTCTCGGCTCAGCACCTGTGCCCTCTTCTCAGCGAGCTCTAGGCTCTGCTGCAGCTGCTCGATCTCCTTCTGCGCGACGGAGAATTCGTTCTTGATCTCATTTAGAGACTCGGTCAGGGTTTGCTTCAACGATGGCGGCGTGCTGAGGCTGTCTTGACTCCTCAACTCCCCAACACGAGACACCGAGGGTCGCCGCGGCGACTTGGGGGGATACGGCACGCTCTTCTTCAAGTGCTGCAGCTTTGCATTTGTGTTGTGTAGCTCCTCCTTGTATGAGTCCACCTCGGCGATGAGGTCGTCCCGAAATCTTTGCTCCGCATCCAGCTTCTCTTCCAAGGCATCCGTTTCTTTCTCTACCAGCGAGAAATCCGCCTGAATGTCCTCAAAGATTCTTCCGAGGTCCAAGCTCTCCATGGAGTTGTCCGCAAAGAAAGCCTTCTTCTCCCTCTCGAGGCGCCGGAGATTCGCCGAGGAGCGCGGAAACGGCACGCGGAATCGGAGGTCGACGAGGAGCCTCTGCGCCGAGCTAAGGTCCTGCTTGAGCCCTTCCGACTCCTCCTCGAGCACTCGGTTCTTGCCCCTTTCCGCCCAGATCTGCGCCTGCGCGTCCGCTAGTCTTTGCGCCAGATCCAGACCCTCCTGCCCAGCTTCGCCATTCGCTGTCCCGGAAGCCTCCCTCAGGATCTCATTCTCGTCACGGAGCTGCCGCACTTGAAGTTCCAGGCTCTCACGCGCTTGCGTCCCGGACTGCAAGATGCTCTCGACCTCCTCACGCAGCCTCGACTCGTCCTCTCGAGCTCTCCTCTCGTCCGCAAGGAGCTTCCCCTGTCTGGAGAGTTCCTCTTCCAGCTCGTTGTTGCGGTTCTCGAGCTGCTGAAGGCGCTTGCGGACCGCCGCCGTGTCTCCATCGGACGCCGCTGCCGGGAAGCTGAGGTCCCCTCCTCTGCCGAGCTTCGGCATCAGGTCCCGAAGCGCCGCCGAGACATCCCCACAGAAGGTCTTGTAGGACGTCGAGTCATCCCACGAGTACCGCGCAAGCAAGACCTCCTGCGAAGCTTGCGAAGGCTCTTCCGGCTGCAACCAATCCGTGCCCGACGGCAGCGGCTCCAGAAGCCGCAGGTCCCAGAACTGCCGGCATCCAGGTCTTTCGTGGCTCGACGTCGTGCAAAAGCTCCGCGCAGCCGTTTGGATCGACCGAAAGAAGGCCTCCATGACCGCGTCATGCCTCTCCATCGCCGCTACCAAATCTCCCGCGGACGCAATGCCTTCAGCGCCCGGGGCATCGACCGGAAGCCCTCGAAGGCAGGTTCCTAGAAGAAGGGCGCAGACGGCATGCAGCTGCATCTCCGCAGCCTGCGCGTCTAGAGAGACCCTGACCGCGATATTCCGAAAAGCCTCTCCCGCACCGAGCGCTTGAATGATGGAATCGAACTGGTCATCGCGAACGAGCTGGCCGACGACCGCAGAGGACTGGCTCGCCCACTGCAGCACCGTCCACAAAAGGCACGTTGGGAGCAGCGCAAGCAGTGCGGTGGCTCCCGCGCTGGGCCCTTCGTACTGGGCCGCCGTCGCCGCGGACGCATCCTGCGCGCCTGGGAAGAGATCTCCGAAGCTCTTGACGAGATACGCCAGGAGAGTCATATCACCGCCGCGGCACGATACTCGTATTCTTAGACCGAGCATCGCTGCGCCTTCGCCATTGCCTCGGAAAAGGATCTGAAGGAGCTGCAAGCCGCGAATGGCATTGCGCGCAGCGACGCACGCATCTGCGTCCAACGCAACCGCACGTGCGTCGCCAGTGGTGAGGGCATTCCGCGCCTCCAGGTGGCGATCCAAGGAGGCTACCATGAAATCGATGACCTCACGGCCGATGATAAAGGGCGCTCGCGAGGGCTGGAAAGCGTCTTCCTCGTCCTGCTCCGGGTCCGGAGCCGCCGCGTACATGTCGGGGTCGAAGGGTGGCGGGGTTGCCGTGTGGTTCATCATCTGCAGCGCCACTTGTTCCGACCCTTCAAAGACCGCAGTAAAGACTTTGGACGCAGCATCCAGCAGCGGGACGTGATCGTCCCGGCCCGGTACGGGAATGGCCAGTCGAAGCACGCCAACCAGGACCGGATCGTGAGTTTGGAGCTGTTCGTCCAGCAAGACGGATATTCCCGCCGCGAAGCCCCAGTCCGTGTCCTTCGGAAGCCCAGAGCCTTGCAGCAGAAACTGGCACTCGAGGACGGAGAGTTCGCCCTGGATCCTTCCATTCTTGCAGATGAGCTTCTCGAGGAAGCCCAGACAGCTGACAACGACGTCGAGATGCCCTTCCTGTGGCCCCGCGAGAGCGAGGAGCAAGGCGCTGTGAATCAACGCGGACGGCTCCGGTCTTTCTGCTCTCGCCCATAGAAAGTTCTGCGCCTGCTCAAGAGCACCGGCGTCGTTCTCGTCGGCTGGTGACAAGAGCGCTTGCAGAATGCTCAAGGCCATCTGCGCGCTTCCACGACGCCTTTCGAGCTGAGCGGCCTCGTATGCCGTCTCGTCCGTGCCCTCCTGCGTCAGGAGGTACCTGGCATAGTCCTGGAGCATCTCCTGCAAGCGCAGCACGTTCCCGGGGTCTTCGCAGAACAGCGTCTTCGCCAAGTCCGAGCTGCCCAGCAGATTCGAGAGGATCGATCCGCAGTCCGCTGTCACCGCCGCCTCGACTTCCGGCTCCGTGGCAATGGCGAGGAGCATCGGGAAGCCATCGTTGTACGTCACGAACTGCTGGATGTTCTTGTTCTGCTGCGTGATCTGCTGCAGCAGCTGGAGCAGCTCGTTTCGGACCACCTCCGAGCTGTCTGCTCCGGTGCCGCCGAGCCCCTCCATGATCAGCTGCATGCCCTGCGGGCTCTGCAGCAGCACCTCCTCAAAGCTGCCCGCATCGTGTCGGTGCAGCACCCGCAGCAATTCCACGGCTTGCGTGGCAGACAGCATGTCGGAACTGTTCAGGAAGCCCATGATGCCGGAGACGTACTCCGGGCTACCAAGGATCCGGCTCGCATTCTTCGCTCTGCCCGGATCCGCACCGGCTTGGTCGCTCTTCCGCGGCGATGTGAGGGCCAGGAGGCCCTCCAGCAGCATCTGGCGCATGTCGTCGTCCTGCAGGTCCGTCTGCAGGAGATCCATAAACGAGCCCAAGCACAGCTCCCCCACCTCCAATGGCGAATCTGCCGCCGCCACGAGCAGATCTTCCAGCGCATCGCGCTTCTCGTCCATGTCATGCGCATAGAGAAGGCGATCGAGGAGCAACTTGGGGGAGAGCGGCGCATCGTCGGCGCCAGAAGCCTCCGTCGACTCTCCCGCGAAGAAAGACGTCATTCTGGCGGCGCGCTGGAGAGCAGACGGAAGGCCCTGTCACCTCGTAGCCTCTGAACGTTAGGCCAGCAAGTTATGAGAAGGCATCGAATCGCACATGGGCGCCAAGGAATGACTGATAAGGTTGGAAGAAGCCTTCGATGTCAAGAAGACCAAAAAAGCGCGGCAAACGAGAGTTTCGTGGATGTTTGAAAAGAACACATCATTTTGAGCTTATTTCACCATAGCCAAAGTCTTCTATTCTTTCAACGGTCCGTAGATCAGCTGACTACTATATTTTGAAGGATCACTTCATGGCATCTAGACAATAAACTTCTTCCGTCCACATTCAAACCGTCGTCGGACTTATGCGCCCGCATGCCATTTCCGCCGCTGAAACCTTGCCGAGAGCGGCGCAAAAACCAAAGCGCAACCCATTTCCCGCCAAAAATGGCGCGTGGCACCGCATCGGTGCAGCCTCTAATCACCGTCTGCCCCGTATCGTATGTGTTCACCGCATCCGCGCAGCTTCTGGGGATCGCTCGAGGAAGTACGCTGGAGGTACGCGCGTTTCATCCCAAAGTCTCCAAGGTTTTCGGCCGTTAACGCCTCCCACGAACGCCACCAAGGTCGTCGACTACGCTTCTGGCCGCTCGTTGCTGTATCGTGAAGTTCTAAAAGCAGGATGCGTCCATGGGAGTGCCTTTTGGGGTCAATCCGGAAGAAGATGGGCCGTTTTTGGCAAGAGACAGCTGCGACTATACGAAGATTTTCCCACGCGGGAGCAGGCGGAGATGCAATTGGGTCTTGAGTTGTTCCGAGATCATGACGAGCTGTCCGATTTCATATATGCGGCAGTTTTTCTGAGCGAGGACGTGCTTGCGGTGGGTCTGGCGCAGCAGCGAGTGCTCTTCGTGTCCCTGTCGGGGGAGAAGTTGCAGAGAGTTCGAGAAATTCGGGCTCCCACGGTGACGACGTTGTACGCCATGGAGTTCTTGGTGGATGCGGTGGATGCTGAGAGGAGACTGCTGTGGATCGCAGCCGGGACAGCCTTCAAAGAGCTTCATGTTTGGAGCTTTCCCGTTGAGAGAGTCAATGACGACTCGTCGGCGAGGCTCCAGGAACCTTCCCGATTGAAAGGCCACCTCGGCGTAGTGTGCCGAGCCAAGTGGTACGACGCAGATGATGATGATGATGATGATGATGGCCATCAGATGCGGCCTGGCGCATGCCCTTGGTGAATCCTGAACCTGTCTTTTTTCTGCGCTACGTAGGTCTCCTGACGGCCGGAGGATTGCTACCGTGTCTGATGATCGCACGGTACGGCTGTGGGAACGGCCAGAGGGCCAGGCTGGAGATGCGGACGCGACCGAGAAGGATGCATCGCTGTGGGTAGGCTGGGGTCACACTGGACGAGTATGGGATGTCGTGTGGCTGTCGAAGGCGTTTGGAGAGGTAGGACCGCCAACTGCTCTCGCCGCTAGCCGACAAGCAAGTGGTGAGCTTGTCTGCCCCAGGTTGCGACAGCGGGGGAAGATCGCAGCGTCCGGATCTGGGACGGCGCTGGGAGGTGCATCTCAGCGCTCGTAGCACATCGGGGAATCAGCATCTGGCGCTTGGCGTCAGCGGGGAGCTTCCTTTTCAGCGGCGGGAATGATGGTGCGTACGCAGCGTTCGAAGCTGCCTGAGACGCTCGACCGCTCTCACCGCGAGGATAGGGGACGTGAAACAGTGGAGCCTCGAGACTGCGATTTCACATGCTCGCGCGGGCGAAGAAAGCGAGCAGCAGCTGCACCTGGGTGCTGAGCTTGTCATACCAAGCGTCGTAGCTCACCCAGACGACGATGACGACGACGATGACGACGACGCCGCCGCCAGAACCGCCGCCGCCGCCGCCAAAGCGGAGGAGCCAAACGAAAGGGAGATGGACACCAGCGACACTGCTAGGCTGATGGGCGACGGAGAGCCGGGCCCGACGGATCAAGAAGAAGATGCCGTCAACGCCATCAACGACGACGATGCCGCCGCCGAGAGCGCTGGCATCCCTGCGTCCACAACGTTGGAGACACAACAAATAAAGAAGAGAAAGAAGAAGAAAAAGAAGAAAAAGCGAAGGTGCGGATGGGAATCTAGCCGCAAGATGCACTTCAGACTTGGGTGTTGAGCGCTCAACGGTGGTCGTGTTCTGCCCCCAACAGACGTCAAATGTCCCTGTCAGCTGTTCGCTTGTCCAGAGATGGATCACTTGCGTATGTCCTCTGCGGAGCGGGGGGGCTGTTCCAATACGATTTTGAAGCGGAGGAATGGAGCGCTCTTCCGTCGGCAGAGTCTACTAAGGCGAGGGGCTGTGCGATGGCCCTCGCTGATGACGGAGCGGTGATTGCCGCTGCAGCTGTCGACGGAGAGGTTGCCTTCACCGTGCTGGGAGAAACGCCTGAGTTGGTGCTTGTGCACGACTCCGGTCATACGCGCGTCATGCGGGTTTGGTTTCATAGAATGTACAGTGCTCCTGAAGCAACGCCTCCTTGTGAGGGCGACGAGGCAAGGAGGAGCTACGAGGTTATTGTTACGACGCTGCGGCGGCAGGCTGTGCTGCTCAGATTGGATCTGACCAGCAGCAACGCCGCAACCATATTGCCACGACAGACGTTTGAGATCGACTCCCCTCGAGCACACCTGGTCTGCAGTGGGCAAATCGGCGTTGGGTCGTCGGCGGGGATGAGCGACGACCGCTTCTTGTTCTTCGGCAGCTCCAGAGGAAAGCTATACGCCTTTGCCCGCGAGGACGACATGGGGGAAGCTCAGCCTCGCCAAGGGATTTTGCATCCGATTGCTTCTGCTGCGGCACACGGTCATCTTCCGATCAGCTGTATCAAGGTTTTGAAGAGCGGCCGAGTCGTGACGCTTGGGCATGACGGATATCTGCGTGAATTCGCCTTCAGAAACGCGAAAGATGCCACGGGCCGGCCTGCCCACACGATGGAGCTGGTTGCCGTCTTGTCTTATCCCTTTGTGGGATGCAATACTCCGTGCCTGCTGAGTGTCGCAGCTTCCGACTGCTACAGCGTGGGGGAATGTGGAGCGAATCTGCACGTGGCAGGCTTTCAAGGACCTTCCTTCGTTGTCTGGGACGTGGCAGCCGCGAGGCAGGTCACAGCTTTCCCAGCCGGTGGATGCAAACGCGTGCACGACTTTCGCGTCGAAGAAGATGGCGTCCGATTCTGCTGCGCGGCGCCGCAGGCTGTTGCACCGGAGAATGTCGCTCTGCTCAGTCGGATGTCTCCCTCCCGTAAATCCTTCGTTAAGAGGAGAGAATCGTACGGGCTTGGGTTTCACGGTCGAGTGGTGCCCACCGTGTCGCAGACGCTTCTGCCGGACGAGACCGTCTGTTTGTTAACTGGATCGGAGGATCACCATGTGAAGCTTCTCCACATGCGGAGCGACAGTTGTCCTGCGGAGGCCGGAAAGAACGCCATGTCTTGCTTGAGCAAGACTCAGACGGAGGTACGGAGTGTTCGTGCGCAAGGCAGGCCGAAAGCTCCGATTCACAGTCGCGCATTCTGTAGGGAGGCGCTCGCTCGTTGGTTGCGATTGGGAATCTTGAGCCGCACATTGCGGCTGTTCGAGCATCAAGAATGCTCCTCAGCCCGGACGAGAGCTACGTTCTCATCGTAACAGCAGGGTACTGTGTCTCCAGCATGGAAGAGGACGTAGCCTGCTCCCTCTTCCACTAAAGACGCGTTCCGTCAGGGGCCAGCTTTCGGTGCATGTATCCGCGTGGCATGTCCTTCCGGGACGCGGCGACGGTAACCTCCACGGCTTGCAGGAGAGCTTGGCTGCCTTTAGCCTGCGCGAAACAGCGCAGGACCACCGAGCTCTTAGCATCGACGTCATGGCTTGCAAAGGCGACCAAGACGGCCCGTTTGTCGCCGTAGCCGGGGATTCCCAGGGATATCTGACAGCCTTCGATCTGCGAATCGTCAAGTCCGGGGACATGCCCTCAGCGTACTCCGAGCACGAATGTGTCGGTCTCCACAACTTGGAGGACTCCCCAGTCCTGTCGTTGAGGCTACAGAGCTGTTCTGGTGGAACCTTGGTGTGCGCTGGGAACACCAAAGGTGACATTCACGTCCTGCAGTTGCGCTACGATTCGCTGAATAGATCGGCGACGTTCGCTCCCTTGCACAAGCTTGCCCAGGCGCACGACATGGGCGTCAACTCGCTTGATGCCGTGACAAGCCAGATCTCGACGGATCGGGCGCAGCTGATGCTGCTTGCCGCCGGCGATGATCAAAGCATCAGCGTGTCAGAGATGCTCTTGGACAGCCAGCAGGCGCAGGAAAGGCCGGTGGAAGTCGTGTCCGTTCGGTCTCGAGCTTTTGCTTCCCGGAGCACATCTGCGTTCAAGGGCGCCGTGGTCTACCCCCGCGGCTCGAACTCGTTCCTTTGCTTCACCGCTGGCTACGATCAGCGCTTCTACGTCTGGGACTTGGTTGTGCGGGAGCAGAGCTCCACGAACGAGGCATCGGCGCCAGAGAGCGACTGGTGCGACTTGTCCTGGAAGGCCGGGCATTTTTTGGATGTTGCGGATGTTTCGTCGTTGAGTGTCGTCGCATTTCCCGCCGACGCCGCCGAGGGGAGCGGAAAGCATTCCGCGACGCGATTTCTTGCCACAGTGGCTGGCGTCGGATTGCAGGTGTTTGAGGTATCGTTGCAGTAGATCAACGTGAGGACACGGAGAGCGGAAAGGGCGACACGGAGAGCGGAAAGGGAGACGCGGGCGCAAGTCGCTGAACAGCTTGCAGTGTTCTTCTGGCACTACCTTCCGACTCGGAGGCCGCCTTTGAAAAGGGCACCAAACGCCATGTTTGCCAATCCAAAGAGTGTCACCGTGCCTCCCAGGAGCGCCGTCAGTGACGTGAAAAACTCGTACCACTTCCTTCCTCCCTTTCTCACCGTCACGCCGATGGGGTTGATGCGGTAGTCAAACCTCGCCCTCGGTGCCTCCGACGCGTCGTAGTGCATGTTCGCACTTGCGTGCGTCATCTGATACGCGTAAAAGATCTTGTGTCGGAACCAGCTCAGCAGCTCGTAGCGCGTATGGACGACTTGGAAGAAGTGATGCATGGCCGAGTGCGCCCAGTGGGATATCCACGTAGTGCCGTCCGCGGGAGAGAGCTCCCGTAGATGCTCTGGGAATCTTGCCAGGCGGCGATCTCGTTTCCGCGACGTGACGCCAAAGCTCAGATGGTTGATGACGTGGCTGGCGTTGGTGTTTCCGGCGTCGAAGTTGTGGTGCTTGGACTGCGCGGCAATCTGGAGGCTGCCGGGAACGCGCTTTATCTCGACGAATCCGATCAGCAAGCACTGCGGGTGCTCCACGTGATACTGAGCGATCCTTGTGGCCTCCTGTTGCGCAGGCGAGCGCACCGGCATGGTCTGTCAGCCGAGGCAAGCATTTGCTTGTTGGCAGGTCCGTTCGCTGACGTCCGGTGCTTACCATCGCGGAGGCCCTCTGGGGGTTGCTGCTTCTCTCACGGATCATCTGCACATGCTCTTTCGTGAAGCTCACGAGGCTGGCCAGAGTGCGGTCGCCGGCGTATCCCGGCTTCACCTCCTTGCCATCCTGATAGAATCTGCCTCGCGCGCCGCAGAATCCAAAGATGGGATCAGCAGAAGCTTCGCTCGTATTTGATTGCTGAAACGAAGCAGCTCGCGCACCTCAGCGTGGGATACGCCCGCACTTTCTCCTCTCTGCAAAGCCGTTTGTTCTTTTCGCAATCGACGGTCACGACTCGGACGTACTGGGCAAGATCGCGCTCCTCCTCATCCACCTTCTCCGCAAACGTCTGCGGCGGAAAGCACGAAAGGAGCACGCTTAGCAGAAGCGATTCTCTGGTCGTCAGGAGGCACAACTCCAACCTCCCAGATCGGCGCGAGCCGCTGGCAGTGCGGACACCATGGCGCAAAGAAGTTCACGAACGTCAGGCGATCCGCCCTCTTGATGTACCTCACGAACTCCGGGTTGGACAGCTGCGGTACACGTGAAGCAAGGGTGAGCCGCGCCGTCTGCTTAAGAAGCGCCGCTTCCGTCCGACGCACCTCCCTCGCGTGGACGCCATTCCGCTGCAGCACGTCCAGCGGGGGCAGCGTGTCCTCGTGCAGGATGTCTCGCTGCTCGCGGTTGGCCCCCGCGTAGGCGATGCGCACGCCGTTGTCGTCCAAGTGCCACTTCTCCAGGTGTCGCGTGATGTTCGCCCGCCGCGTGCCCAGGACGTCTGTCACGTCCACCGTCGCGTACTCACAGGACATGTCCAGCATCGTGACGTTGAAATTGATGCGCAGGCGGTCCTCCACGGCGTCTCCCGGGTCGATGCCCACCGTGGACTCGATGGGCGTGCGGCTGAAATCCCACACCTCCACCGCCAGAAACACCGCCAAAAACAGCATCATGGCCACGCTGAGGCTGCTGCCATGTCGAGTGGCCTCGGACAGGTCCGACGGCAGCTTCTTGTAAAAGTCCAGCGCAGCTAGTCGGGAGCGCCCCATGGCGCACCGCTGCGCCGCACTCCACAGCGCCGCTCAGCGCCTCCTCGCCGCACCCAGGTTCGCAAGCGCTTTAGGAGAGGCGGCGAAGGCGCGTTGGACCATTCAAATACTTCAAATGCGGCGCTGGGAGAAAAATGGCGCGCAAGTGCACTTCAAATCGCGATCTCTCGCCTTTTTTTTCCAGACTTCCCGAGGCGAATCCCGTCCCTTTCAAAACGAGAAAGCCGCTTCTGGATTATGATTCACTGCAAGATGCTGCACAACGAATCTTGTGCATTCAAGCCTGGCGAGCTGAACAATGAGCTTTCAGATGCAATTGGAGATTGGGATGGCAGTGCGGACCAATCGCCGGTGGCTACGGGAGTCTCGTGTAGTTTTAAACTCTGGAAGGTTCCGCACTTCGGCTTGAATGCGCCTCCAGCGGCGCTACTCCCAGCCACTCACGTTGCGCCGCGCGTGCGCCGACCATGACGACCCTGAAGCCCACGCCGGAGGAGAAGCCCACTCACTATGCGCCGGAGCACTTGGATCCGCAGCTCTATAGTGACGTGGAGGAGGACCACCAGATCCTCGAAGTCATCCGCAACGACTCCTGGAAGCGTTCCAAAGCCTCCTTAGCGGACCAGGACGGCGCAGATGAGGTATCAAATGTGGTCGAGTCGAATGGCAGCTCCCAAGAGACTTTGGAGCTGCCGCAGTGGACAGCTGTGCTTCGCTTGATCGCCGGCGCGAAACGGTTGTTTGGCGACGCTCCACGGTTTGGGTGGTGAACGTGCAGCACAGGGGGATGTGGAAGGGCCTGTGGCGGTGTAGCATACCTCGGCAAGCTAACCCGTGTCTTGTTGCCCAAGGAGAAGCCCCCGGATGATAAGTTGGACACGCTGAAGGGCGTTTATCTGCCGTGCTTGCAGAACATTCTGGGTGTGATTCTGTTTCTGCGACTGCCGTTCATCACGGCGCAGGCCGGCACGATCCTCACGTCTCTCATCGTGACGCTGTGTACCATCAGCACCTTCCTCACCGCGCTGTCGCTGAGTGCCGTCGCCACGAACGGCAAGATCCGGGAGGGCGGCCCCTACTACATCGTGTCGCGGAACCTGGGCGTAGAGGCCGGCGGAGCCATCGGCCTGCTCTTCTACCTCGGCACCAGCATTGCGGCCACCTTGTACATCCTCGGAGGCGTCGAGGCGATCCAGCTCAGCTTCCTCAAGGATGAGAAGGACGACGAGTACGGCGAGAGCTTCACTTTTGAGACGCAGATCTTCGCGCTGGGGCTCGCCGTGGCGATGAGCGCAGTTGTGTACGGAGGCGTCGGCATCGTGAATAAATCTGCCTTCGCTTTCCTGGCCGTTGTGCTGCTGTCGATCGTCTTCCTGATGATCGGCGTGATCCTGTTTGCAGCGAACGAGGACGACGGGGAGCTGAGCGACAGCGACCGGTCCTTCGCGGACAACATCGGGCCAGACTTCGAGGAGGATCCGGATACGGGCTTGACGCCAGACTTCTTCTCTCTGCTGGCGCTCTTCTACCCCTCCGTCACCGGAATCATGGCAGGCAGCAACCGATCCGGCGTGCTGCGGAACCCCGGCGTGTCGATCCCAAAGGGAACCCTGGCCGCCATCGTCACCACGTACGTCGTCTACATCCTCACGGTGTGGATGTTTGGGCTCTCGATCTCGAACGACGCGCTCAAGGACGACAAGCTGATTGTGGCTGCCGTGGCCTGGCCGGCGAAGTACGCTGTCCAGGTTGGCATTGTGCTGAGTACCGTCGGCGCGGGGTTGCAGAGCTTGACGGGCGCGCCGCGGCTTCTCGTCGCGATCGCGAACGACGGATTCGTACCCTTTCTTCAGTACTTTGCGCAGCGGCCGGATGAGCCGCTGGAGACCACGGTGAAGCGGGCTGTGATCCTCACGTACGTGATCGCGTCGCTGCCGTGCCTTGCGGGGAACCTGGACTTCATCACGCCGTTCATCACCATGCTCTTCCTCATCATGTACGCCGCCGTGAACTTCAGCTGCTTCGTGCTCTCGATCCTGAAAGCGCCGGGGTGGCGCCCCACCTTCCGCTACTACCACTGGGGCACCGCGCTCGCGGGCACCATCTGGTGTGTCGTCCTCATGCTGATCATCAGCTGGTGGGTGGCCATCATCGTGATGGCGGTCGGGGCGATGCTGCTACTGTACATCCGCACCCAGGACGCCAAGAGGAACTGGGGAGACGCCGCGCGCGGCTTCCGCCTCAGCATCGTGCGGGACCAGATGCTCGCCTTGGACAGCCGATCGGAGATGCACGCGAAGAACTGGCGGCCGCAGATCATGCTCGTGGCGGACGTCAACGAGTACGGGCACCCGAGCCGGCCCGAGATCATCAGGTTTGCCGGCCAGCTGAAGAAAGGGCGTGGCCTGATCCTGGTGAACGCGTTCCTGGCCGGAGACGTGAGGACGGGAATCGACAAGGCGAGGGCTGCCACGCAGGTCCTTCGCGCCTATCTCCGCGAAGCCTCCGTGAAAGGTTTCGCCCGTGTGATCATGACCAAGAACCCAGCGGAAGGCGTCTTCACGGCGGTCCAAGCTGCGGGTGTCGGCATTCTGCAGCCGAACTGCTTGATGTTCACCTACCCGGCCAGGAGCGAGATGGAGCTCCCGCCGCAGCGGGAGACCTTCGTCAGCATGCTTCGCAGCTCCATTGCCTGCAAGAAGACGACCATCGTGGTGAAGGGCGCCGAGCAGCTCCCGGACAATGACCAACCGTTTGAGCACGGCACCATCGACATCTGGTGGGTTGTGTACGATGGCGGGGTCCTCATGCTGCTGCCATACCTGCTGAGCCTGCACTCGGTGTGGAAGAAGTGCCGGCTTCGTCTCTTCACCGTGGTGACGGAGGAGGACGTGTCGGCGGACGAAGTCTTCGGGCGCACCAAGGCCTTCCTCGACAAGGTTCGCATCGACGCCGAGGTCATCCCGATCACCATCGGAGACGTGAACGCGGGGTACGTCTACGGCAAGACCCTTGTGGCCGATTCCAACGCGCGCGTGGCGGCAAAGTCGCGGCTGCTGGATCACCTGAGGCTGCCAAACACGATGACCGTCGCTGTCCGCGGTCCGCAGCGCGCGGAGCCCACGACGCAGCTGTCGGATCTCTTCAAGAATCCCGACGAGGAAGGAGACGGAGTCGAAGAGGAGAAGAAGATCGAGATGCCGCAGACCGTCCGGAACGCGTCCATCATTGAGGGTGCGAAGCTGGATTCCGAGAACGATCGCTTTGAGAGCCTGAAGAAGAGCGGAATGCAGAAGTGGAAGATGGATTCCAAGCGAGCACACATGGCGGCCTTCATGAACGTCCAGATGAAGGAGTTCAGCTCGGATGCGAAGTTGATAGTGACGAACCTGCCCGTGCGCCGCTCGGATCCCACCGAGGATGTGTTTGGCTTCCTGGAGACCCTCACCGATGGTCTCGGCGCAGTCATGATGATCCGCGGCTCTGGTGAAGAAGTTGTTACGGCATACGGCTGAGGACGACAGATAGGGAAGAAACCTCATTGGAGGGGGCGAAGAAGATAGGGCGCCGGTGGCGCGGAGCGTAGTAGAAAGCCAATGCATGCCTACTTGCGTGCGTAGAAGCGAGTGTCTGTCCTTTCCCGAAATAGCAGCAGCGTGGGGGAGAAGAGCTGGATCGGTAGGCAGGGGCGAAGGACGGGAAACCGGTCCGCTCGCAGGCGAGTTTTTGCGTTGTCTTCGCCTGCGCGGCGGAATAGCTAGAGTGCCGAGAAACGAGTCGATCGGAAGAAAGCACAACTTCATTCTGTCAGACTACGCTTGTGCATCGCGCCGACCATACTTTGGCTGCCTCCCAGCCTCCCAGCCTCCCAGCCTCCCAGCCTCCCAGCCCGCTTCACGCAGGCTGCTGCACCGGCTGCGCCTGGATGAGGGTGATGGTGTCCCCTTTTAGAAGGATCCGCCCAAGCTCCTTCCGGTCCCCACTCCGTGCCAGCACCTACGAAAGCAGCCTTAGCATCCTGCAGAACGACCCCGGTAGAGCCGCGCCAAGCGCCTACCTCAGCTGCGTTGTCCAGCACGATGTTCATGTACTCATCAAAGCCGACAATGGTGCCCTCCATGAACAGTGCCGTGTTCTCGTAGAGCCAGATTCGGATCGGCGTGCCCTGCGCAAGACAGGCAAAAATAAAACATAATTTAGCGAAATTCAAAAATTCAAGAAGGAGAGAGCGAAGCATCAGACGTCGGCGCCGTACTGCTTCAGAAGCTCCGCTGCATACCTCTTGCAGATACCGAAAGATCAGGTGGATTGGTTGGGTCATAACCTGCAAAGCGGCGAGCGCAGCGTCTGGTCAGCTTGTCCTCATGCTTGAAAAAGCTCCTCAGACGCATCGCAGACCTTCTTGACCCGGCGGCCCCCGCCACCTCCCGATTGTCTGAACGACATGGCTGTTCTAGTCCACTCGCAGCGCGTCTCTCAAGTCGCTTTCGCCACGGAACCCCGTTCTGGTTCCTCCCCAGACTAACTACAGCTCGTGATCGGAAGTCGCAGGGGCCTGTTTCCGCAGTGGAGCAACAATGAGCGCGGCGGCGCGCGGGTTCCGTCCCGTCCATTCGTCTCACTCGCTGTGCCTTGCGATCGGTGTCGCGCTCGTGTCGCGCGACAATCGGCATCTGGGACGGATGGATACCAGCGGACGCCTCAGAAGATGTCTTGTTTCGAGCGTTCAGCTCAAACGAGTCAAACGAGCAAACGAGCGGAGGAGCAACCAAAACGTGCATGCGGGCGTGCTGCGTGGCGCCGGCAAAAGCCTTTCGGGAAATTCAAACGGGAAACCGCGGCAAAACTACAAAGCCTTTGAATCCCGCGCGGAAACAGTCGGAGTTTTGAAGCCGCGCCCTGGTCTTTTGCCTTTCGGATGCTTTCCAACAGCTGAGGACGCGGATGCGGGCCAAGCGGCCCGAGCGCTGTGGCGCAAAGCGCGTCCGGCGCTTCGTGGCCATCGCGGGATAGCGGCGGCGCAAGCGGACTATAAGCTTTTGCAGACGATGGAGGAGGTCGCGGAGGAAGCGGAGAGGGCTCTCCGCGAAATCTGGAATGGAGACACTCCGGACAAGAGCGCTCGCGTGCGAGCGCTTCAGAAAATGCTGCGGTGTCGCGCGGGCCTGGACGGACTGCTGGCGAAAGCTGATGAAGAGACCGCAGCGCCGCTACAGAGGCTTCGACAGAGACTTTTACGCCACGCTCTACGCACTCTAAGAGAGCGCGTCTCAGCCGCGGCCAGCGCGGCGCAGATTCGGCAAGCTCTGCTGAACATGGTGGCCGCTTTGCCTCGGCGCCACTGCTTCCCGTACTCTCTCTTCCCCCAGGCTGCGGAGCCGACGAGTCTGACTGTGGAGCAAGCGGAAATTCGAGAAGCACTGGCAACGTCTGTTCGCAAATTTTCGGTTCGCATCGAGACCGAAGCAGGTCGCTTTCCGGTGCGATGCCGTCCATGCACTTCCGGCCAGAAGGCACTACTCGGGAGTGCGCCCGAGCTGAGCGAAGCTGCCGAACGTCGGGCCAGCGTCGACGCATTCTTCGCCGCATGCTTCGAAGCGATCGGTCGCCTCGACCGCGTGATGCCCGAGAGACGCGTCGAGTCGCTTGCGAATCGGACCCTGAGCAGAACGGCGCAGCTCCTCAAATCATCGCGAGACTCGGTCCGGCAAGCGCTGAAGGCCAGCATCGGCGTCCCAGGCGCGGCGAAGGGCGCGGGTGGAAAGCGGGTGCAGACGAACAGGCCATCCGATCCTGGAGAGTCTGGTGCTCGTGCTGGTGCTGGTGAACTTCAAATAAGGGATGCTAGGCGAGATCAGGCCAACGTGTTTGTCGACGTTCTCCTCAAGTTGGAGCCGCGCTGTGAAATTGGGTCCGGCATTGGCGCCGAGCTTTGCATCGGACATCCCTTCCAGATCCAGACGGCCCGGAGCGGCCAGGAAAGCCCCCGCCAAAGGCGTTGGTCTGGATGGGCAAGGCGGCTGGCGAAGGCGTCGAAGCCCTGGACATGGGATACCTCGGATGATTGGGATGACCGCGACCCGCGCTTCAAGGTGCTGATGTGGCATGTGGAGCTTCTGGGCCTTGACCAAGACGACGCGTTTCACGATGCTCACCAGCATGCATCGGGGCCATCGAAGACTCTGGAGGGGGATCAGCAGAGCCATCTTCGTAGCGCACGGAACTGCGGACTGCGCTTTGATCTGCTCGGCGACGCTTCCAAGCGAGACGACGGGAAGGAGGCAAGGGAGGCGCGGGACCAAGAGGCTGCCGATCTGCTTCTGGACGAGTCGGCAGACATGAGAGAAGCAAGCAGAAATCCGGCGACGACCAGATCGTACAATGACAGCGCGCTTGCTGACGCCCTGCACGGAGGTCTCGCCGGAGGCTCGTGCCTTTGGGCATGGGGTCGGGACACTTGCGGCAGCTCGGGGGTAGATTCGGCTGCCGAGATACTCTCGCCGACGCATCTGTCCCTTGAGAACCTTTGTGGTCTGCCCCTCGTGCCCATTGCGCAGCTCGCGTGCTCTGCGAGGCATACGCTGGCTTTGACAGCTTTTGGAAGCGTACTGGCTTGTGGAGATGGGTCGGACGGCGCGCTGGGAACTGGTGCGACCTTCAGCACGCCAACGTTCACGCTTGCCATTTGGGAAAGTGAAGAAGCAAAAGCGGTATCTCCAAACGCTCGTGTGCCCGTCATTGTCCAGATTGCGGTGGGCGCCGACGCGCTCGGAAGCCACTCGGCCGCGGTTGACGCCGATGGAGATCTGTACACGTGGGGAAAAGGAGCAGCATCAGGGCACGGCGACATGGCTTCCGTTCTGCATCCGAAGTCTCTTTCTTCGACGCTTCGGAAGGCCTCCGGCGTATCTTCTGCGAGGGGCATTGACCCACGTGGCAAACGAGAGAGGGCTGCGCACCCAAGCTCGTCGTCGCCGAGGGTCTTGAAGGTCGCTTGCGGAGGAATGTTCACGGTCTGCGTTATCGAGGGCGGGCACCTCTTCAGCTGGGGCTGTCGAAGCAGAGGACGACTGGGATACCGGGCGCCACAGGTTGCCAAACGAGGTAGTCATGGACGGAAGCGGTCGCGGCGGACATCCACGCGGTTCCAGCTTCTGCCACAAAGGGTCCACATCGCCAGTGCCGCCGCCAAGGAGGTGGCGTGTGGAGACTCGCATGCCATGGCCGTCACGACCCAAGGCCATCTTTGGGGCTGGGGTCGGAACGACAGCGGCCAGGTTGGCTGCCCGCGTCCAAACGAGGAAGGTGGCCTTTGCGACGAACTCGTAGAGCCTGTCCAGATTGAGCCTTTTCAGGAAGGCGCAAATCGTGCGGGCAGTGTACGGGCCAGATTCGTCGCCTGTGGATTCGACCACACCGCTGTGGTCGACCAGAGCGGAGGCCTATGGACCTGGGGAGCGAGAGGCGCATCTTGCCTGGGCCATGGTGATGCTAGCCGCAGGGCCGCAGCCTCCGCCGCCAAGGCTGCGGCGGATGCCACAGGTGCAGACCTGGTTGCTGCGTCGATGGGAGAATCCGTGGCGGTCGTCGTTGGCACCACCGCGCACGAGACGCGGATAGGACGTGCCGGATTCCACTGGGCCAAACCGCGGAGAGTCGCGGCGCTGCAGGCTCAAAGGATCTGTCAAATGTCACTGGGCTACCGGACGACGGCCCTCGTGACCGAGCATCCTCGTCCCGGTTCGGTGTACTTGTGCGGAGAGGGTCCCTCCATTCCCAGCGGTGGCCGCGTCTCCGTGCCAAAGATGGCGCAGTCTCCGTGGTTCCCTCGCGGACTCGCGGACGCGAATGCTCGCTGCGTTGCATGCGGAGGACAGCGCGTGATGCTTGCGACCGCGGGAGAGCCGATCGCGGCGACGATGGGAAGGCGACTTTGGGAAACCCTGGCGGGGGCATCCGCGCAGCCCGCCGATGACCTCGACAGGCAAAGTCCGCTCCGGCCAGACACGATCCTTGTCGGGGCAGGCGGAAAGGTGCTGGCCCATCGAATCATGCTCGCCCAACGGTCCCCGTTCCTTCGGGACAAGATTCTCGAGGAGGAGGCAAGAGTTCAAGACAAGCTAGGTGAGCTGATTGCAGTGATGCTACTTTCTGAGATGCGCGCTGCCTTCTCACGTTGGAAAGCTCAGGATCCGTCGAGCTCTTCTTCCCATCCGTGTCCGTCCGGAAACTTCGCCATCTGGTGTACTACATCTACCACGGCACGCTTGAGCGCGGCGTCCTATCTCCTTCCTCTTCGTCGCTGCCGGCGGATCTGCGGGGTCTTGCGACCAACTTCGGCATGCCTTGCCTGGCCAAGCTCTGTGCGCAGGTGGTGCACCTGCGCAGGGGCACTTGGAGTGACGCCGACAACCACCAGGTGGGAGAAGCGCGAGGGTCACGCGCAAAGGCGTGAAACTGAGCTAGGTTGCTGCAGGCCGCCCCGGGAGCAAGCTCGGGCGAGGTTGCGGACACCTTGAGCGAGCCGGAGCAGTTCGGAATGGCCTTGCAGCTCGGTGCTCTTGTTGGCGAGTCTGCGTGGGCAGACGTGATTCTCAAAGCGGGCAATCGTCCGCTGTTCGCGCACTCTGTCGTGCTCGCGACGCGATCGGATTACTTCCGAGCGATGCTTTGCGGGAATCTGTCCCCCCTTGTTCCTCCGGGGGGCCGGTCGGCGCTTGGCCTTGCGAAGACGCCGGTGTCTGTTGAGATCGAGATGCCTGGCAGCTTCGGCTCTCTGTACCGAATGGTTCACTTCCTGTACACCGGTCGATTCCAGCCGGCTGGGGTGGAAGCGCTGCTGGATGATCTGATCAGCGCAGACAGGTGCGCAATCTGGGAGGCCACAATGCCTCGTCGCGTTCTACGCGAAACACTCATTCCTACGGACGGATTCGCCTTGGGCGTCTCGCAGATACGGCATTCCGGACTTTCTGGAAGTCGTCGAGAGTGCGATCACGGTGGACGAGACGAACGTTGGTGCCATTCTCTCCGTTTGCGGTAGGATTGCTTCCGCGTCCAGGTGGGGCACCTCGAGCGCGCGCGAAGGCAAGGCGCGGACCGAGCGAAAGAATAAACGCGTGACGCAAGACATCCCAGGCTGCGAACGGAGGCTTTTGCGTTTCTGCTGGAGAAGCCAGGCTTAGTGGCGCTGCAGCCGAGCTTCTTTCGCCAGGTACGAGCCGAGCAAAGGAGCCGCGATTGCCGGAAGGCAGACGTCCGATTCTGGAGTAAGCTTCCGGTCGCTTTGGGACCTTTCCAGGTCATCTTCGGCAACGGCGCCATCAAGGAAGCCTTCTATGATGGGATGCGGCGTAGTCTTGAGATGCCCCTGAGCATGATGTACGACTACCCTTCCTCGAAAGGTACGAAGCATCTTCACAAGCAAGCAGCTGTGCCCAGATGTCCCTCCTTCGCCCCCCACCCGCAAGGCACCAAGAAAGGACAAAGCCTGACCAGCAGTTCATGTCGTAGCTGCTCTGTCGCGGAGTCAGAAGTCGGGCACTGCGTCGGGCACCGGTCACGGATTCAGCTTCCCTTGGAGCGCGACGATCCTTCTCGCCGTGATCTTCGGCACGTACCGGATGATTTTCGATGCGTACGACATCAAGGTGCGAAAGGCCTTTTCCTCCACAGGTTGCCTCCTGCTCCTCCGTCGTTCCCGACCCAGCTGATGATGTCGGTGGGTCGCAGGTGATTGGCCCGTTCGTGCCCGCAGTGAATGTGATTGTGGTCATCGCCGCGGCATTTGAAGTCAAGCGCAGGATTGTGGCGTGAGGAACACCAAAAGTTCAGCACTTCTGCCTGTCGACGGACATGGAGAGAAAACGCGCTCCCTCCATCCGAAGGACAAACGGGTGAACGACGGCTTTCGTTCTCAGAATCTCTGCCAACCTCGTCTCCCGCTTCTCCCTCGACAACTCCAGAAAGAAGCGTACAGTAGCTCACTCAGCAGCTCCCAGTTCCTACACCTGCCCTGCCCTCCCAATTCTTCAATTCTTACAAGCGTCAGTCAGGGGTAGACGGGATTGGCGCGCACGTTGGTGCCGCAGGTAAAGACACCCGTCTGCGAATCTTGCAGAAGCTTTGCTGCCATCTTCCTTACGCATCCTACGCAATTGAATCTGCGCAAAACTTCACGATCTGGTCGAATGATTGGCACGCGAAAACTGACGAACCTCGACTTTCCAATGCAGAGGCTTGCCGCAATTGGGTACTGCCCATTCTGCGCTGTCCGTTGACCTATGGGAGGCCGGATGCAATTTTTATCATCCAATCACTGTTCCTCATTCTCGCTTGTCACCTTGAACGCGGCGCGTACGGCCTGAAAATCCGAGCGCCTCAGCCAATGGGAGCTACTCACCGTTGCCCGTGTCGACTATCCGTCCGTCACAACTCCGGAACGCCGTCCTGGAGCACGCCCCCTCGCGGCGCTTGCGAGGCTCTCTGACGCCAGCGCGGCGGAACGGACGCGGCGCGTGAGTGGTTTCAGTGGGCACTTCTGCCTCGTCGCGAGTGCAGACCGTCTTCGTGGGCAGTGGCGGGACCTGGGCCGGAGACGCGCCACTTGGGAGCTGCTACAAAGGCGGACAAGCTTGAGAGCGTACGAAAGTCGAAGACTCTCTTTGCGCGGCGTTTGAACGCGTGTGTCTTTGCGAAGCGCCCGCTTTCCGCGCCGAATCTTCCCTGAATGCTTCGGCCGGAGACGTCTTACGTGTTTGCGAGGGATCCGCGGCGAAACACATAGGCGGAACGCGCGGACACGCGAGCGCCGAGCATGACGCTCTCAACGGGAATGTCGACGCCGAGCAAATCGCGGGCCACGACGGTCACGCCGAAGCCCCTCATCGTGCGGACTCCGTTTGGCAGTCCTCGCTCGTCGGTGTCGAATCGCATCGCGATGGACAAGCTGCGGCGCCAGCAGCGCATCGAGGTGCGCTTGACATTCAAACCGCAGCTTTTTCGGAAGTGGCGCGAGGGCTGGATCTAAAGGACCTTGGCCGCTGTTTCGCAGGAGCTGCGCCTCTGGAAGCAGCCGTTGGCGACGCTGTACCATTTCAATTGCGTGGTGTACGACACCAGCTCCAAGTTTGTTCTGCACCTGCTGGACAGCCGCGTCGTGAAGTGGGTCGTCATGCCGCTCTTGGGTCTGTGGCTGTTCGCCGCGAGTCGCGTGGGCGAGCACACGCCATATGTCGAGCTGATGCACTTCTGGCTGCGCTTCGCGACGTGGTGGCTCGGACTCGGCATCCTCTCCTCCATAGGCCTGGGGAGCGGCATTCAGAGCGGCATCCTCTTCTTGTTCCCGCACATCATCAAGGTAGATTCGACTAGGTGGCTTGCGGAACGCGCGATGCGGCCCACGCCCTGGCCTTGCGGCCTTGGCGGCTCACCACTGCCTTTTCTTTTTGGGGGCCACAGGTTGCGCTCACGGCCCAAGAATGCAAGGGCATGGAGTTTGAGTCGTTTTCGGACATGTGGTTCCGTCACTCGCCCGCCGCCTTCGTGTGCGCCAATGCCGCTCTAGAGGAGGAAGACGAGGAGGAAGCTCTCGTCGGAGACGAGGTTGGCTTCGAAGACATTATGGGTCGCGTGCTGCCGGCGGTCCTACTGTTCGGTGCGGGGACGGCCATCGGGGAGATTCCTCCGTACGTCGTGGCAAAGGCTGCTGCCGCGGTAAGGCTCGCGCTGCTTCCCTGGCGTTGTTCTTCGACACTTTCACGGTCGCCGCCTGATGTTTGTCATATTCTCTCAAGACGGGAAAGGCCAACGCAGAGCTTGATAGCATCATGGCTGGGAGCGCGCGAACGGGGAAGACCCCGATCAAGACGTCCTCGGGCAAAGCGCTTGGCAAGGATCAGCCACCGCCGGCGAGCACCCTTGGAGGACTTCGCCGGGTCAGCACCTACATTGAGCACACGATGCTGCGCTTCCTGGAGCGCAATGGGTTCTGGGGCGTTTTTGTTCTAGCCGCGATTCCCAACCCGGCCTTCGACCTCTGTGGTATCTTCTGTGGTCAGACGAACCTTCCGTTCTGGACGTTCTTCATTGCGACGCTCCTTGGGAAGATGGCGGTCAAGGTACGCACGGGCGGCCCTTCCAACGAAGCTTCCCAATCTCTCCTTCGCAGGCTTGCACGATGGGACTCGCCAATGTGTGGCTAACTCTTGGCTGCCTTTTGGCAATATCTTTGCTTCGTGCAGACGACTCTCCAGGCGTCCTGCGTCGTGTGTGCGTTCAACAAGTCCTCGCTGCGGCAGTCGCTGGCTCTCATTGACGCGGTGACGCCGGATTCGCTTGGAGTAGAGGCGATGGTGATGGGGATTCTGGAGAAGGGGCGCTCACGCTTCACGACGAAGGCGAACGGGGATGTCGGGATTGCGGCAGGAAGCTCCGCAACGGGGGGTGGCGTCGACTGGGCGCACATCGTTTCCAGAGGCTGGGCGCTGATCATGATATCGGTGGTGCTGTACTTCGTGGTCAGCTGCATCGAGCAGTGCGCGCACTACCACGTGAACGAGAAGGACCGGAAGCAAGTCGCCAGTTTGAAGCATCGGATGTTTAAGAAGCGGAGAGACTCGTATCACTCGGCCGGCCTCACGAAGATTTCTCAGGCGGCGCGCTTGGACTCGGACGACCGGCAGCACAAGGTGCAGATTCAGCCGGACCAGCGCCACGATAGAACGCCGCTGTCGCAGCGAGCAGCCGCAGTAGAAGACCTTGCCCCGTCCAAGGACGAGCAGGCGTCTGTAGCAATAGAGCAAAGGGGCGAGCATTCCTCCGTCCCAAACACAGCCGAAGCCGGAGACTCGGGCGAGACCGACCTTGGTCGCAGCCCCGTCGATGGAAGCGAAGACGAGCTCCGGGTAAGACCGTGAGGACGTCCTGGCTCCAGAGAACTGAGCAGCTCGCCTGGAGTCGTGGTGCTAGCACTAGTTGATTCAGTCTGCGTGGATGGTCTGCCGTCCTGCTTGTTTTGCGCGCAATTTTGCTGTGTGTGTGTGTGTGTGTGTGTGTGTGTGTGTGTGGTGCAGCGAATCGAAACGCGTGGTTGTGGGGGTCCTGGAGTAGCGTCTTCGTTCTAAAGAAAAATGGTAGTGTGCTGGGTAGAAGGTATCACGATATCTAGATATTCAGCGAGCAGCGCGTTGTCCGTAGGAGACTGGGCGAGAGCTTTCGTAGTGGAACGCAGGGATTTGCGTGAAGGGGGTTCCCTTTTCGGACCAGTTCCGAGGGGAGGACTAGCATTGCGATCCGCGTGTAGGGATTGGGAGGAAGAAGCATAGCAGTTGTGATCGAGTGGAGTATGCATGCCGTGATGTGCGCAGGATAACGTTCAAATCGAGGCTTGATTCTGTTAATTAACATACCCGCTGCATTGGTGGTTGGACGGCTATCAAGAACTCCTCCGCTGCAGGCGTGACACTTTTCCAGGCCCGCTGCGGCTTCCTCACAGGAACAGCCTCTTGCAGCGTCTCCTCAGGTGCTCCACATGTCGCCTCAAAAGCATCGCACGTCGCCTCAAAAGCATCGCACGTCGCCTCAATCTCTACCTCGGATGTGAGGAGATCGGGCGCCTGCACGTCACCGAGCTCCATGACGCTGAGCAGGCCTGCCTCTTCCTCCCTTAAGGGACTCGCCGATTCGAGACTGAGGTCCTGCAAAGGATCCTGCTCCATCAACGGCCGCAGCAGAGGGCTAAGACGAAGCTCCGCATCCGTGCTAGCAAGGGTACTTTGCGACGGGGAAAATGGGTCGCTCGTCGCGGAAGAGAAAGGCTCATCATCCTGCCCTAGCTCGTCGAAACCCGCCGGCGAAGGCAGTGCACCTGCTTCAAGATCCTTCCCAAGCATCCGCGCGGGCAAGCTGCAAGGGAATGAAGAGAAATTGGTGTCACCGAAGGCGCCGTCTTCGACTTCCTCCTGCGCCGCATCGTTCGATCGGAAATCGTCGCCGGCAGCGAAGCGCCCGTCAGCGTCATCCGCGGCATGCCCATCCACTTCCAATCTCGCGCGGCCAGCCGTCCCTGCCAGGTGGTGTTGCTCATGCGATCCCCCCGAAGACGCAGAACTCCCTCCGCAGGTTGCACGTGGGCCGGACTCCTCATCGGAGTCGATCACGATAACCTCGCTGACTTCTTGTTCGTCTTCTTGTTCTTCTTCGTCTTCTTCTCCAGCATCTTCTTCAGCATCCTCCTCCCCCACTTCCCCATCTTCCCCATCTTCCCCATCTTCCCCATCTTCCCCATCTTCCTCAGCTTCGTCACTGACGACCTCTGCGACTTTTGTGGCCCCGGGCCAAGAGACCAGTGAAGCAGCCCGCTTCCCCATTTTGCGCACATCGGTGACATCCAGCACTTCCTCGCACGCGAGCACCTCTTCCGTGTCGCCAGGCTCATCTGCTGTCGTCATCGAGTCACCATCCGAATCCGAATCCGAATCCGAATCCAACGTGTCCACGAAACGTCGAGAGCGCCGCCCCCTGCGTGCCGCGTCCACTCGAGTCTGCAGCTTATCCGCAGACTTCACCAGCTCTTCCAGCTGGCGTCGGGTGGCCGCTCGCGCATCGGCGCGGCTCGTCGTCCCAAAGATCCTCCGGCGCTTCTGCGAAACACGCTGGACTGTCGCGTGGCTCGTCGTCGTTTGTCTCCCCGAAAGCGGCGTTGACGTCCCTGCCAAACCGCCTGAACGCGCCGCAGACCCTCCAAACCTCTTTTCGTTCGCTGCGCGACTCTTTTCACAGCGTCTGCGCTTCGCTGCGGCGCTCTTCCGGGCGTTGCGCGTTGAACTTCCGTGGTCCCATTGCTGCGGTGGATTCGCCTGTGAAGCAGGACGTGGTCTCAGCACCTCGGGGCAACTTTCGTGAATCGCTCCCAGCCTGCGATTACCTGATACTCAGAGAGCAGCTCGGGAGGCTTCCTCACGCGCGAGGACGAGCGCAGCTGGACCACTTCCATCCGAAGGCACTCGGCGATTCGAAGTGTACACCGCAACAGAATGCGCGCGCCAGCAGCGCTGCTCCCCACTTTTCCGCTCTTTTCCCGCGTCGAGGCAGATTTGAGCAGTGCCCTTTCGTGCTGTCACCGAGAAACTGCCGCGAAGGACGCTTTGGGCGGACGCGGCGCGCGACACATCTGACGCAGCATGGCGCGCAGTGCCCAAGTGGACGACGAAGCAACTTCAGCCTCCCTCGCACGCCATTGGGCTGCGTTGGGAACAGAGCGAGCTGATTGGGAGCAAGTCCGCGCGCGAGGCCAGTTTACGTGACATAAGGGTTGCTGCGCGCCGTTCCGTTTCGATCCCGGCCATGGGAGGTACGTACTTGCGCGGCGGGGACTCCAGTACCGGGACCAAGGTACCCAAAGATCCAAGATCGGGCCAATCCGAGCCTCGCTGCGTTGAGCTTCGGTTGCTGCACTCGCTGTATTCGCGCAGCCGAAGAGTGACGAACTCTCTCAAGCCTTCGGCAAGTGCCTCAATTCGCGTCTGATACAGGTCACGCAAGCGCACCTTAGTTGCCTGAACTGCTCCCGCCTCGCTGTTTCGCGCCTTCCGAAGCCCGGCGCCGACGCCTGAGTGAATTGACTGCGCGCGCGCGTGTAAAGCAGCATGAGCAAGACCACGAAGCGAGCCGCGAATGGCTCCGGCGCCCATCCTGCGAGCAAGCGCGCCAAGAGCGCGGCGGCCGAGGCGGAGTTTGACGCGCTGGATACGCGATGCGTCAACACAATCCGTACTCTGAGTATCGACATGGTTCAGGCGGCCAACTCGGGCCACCCCGGCGCGCCCTTGGGCTGCGCGCCCTTTGCGTACCTCCTTTGGAAGGACTTCATGCGCTACTCTCCGTCGCATCCGCACTGGACGGCGCGTGATCGCTTTGTGCTCAGCAACGGGCATGCGTGCGCGCTTCAGTACGCCATGCTCTTCCTCAGCGGCTACGGTCTCACGGTGGACGACCTCAAGGGCTTCCGCCAGGTCGGCAGCGTCACCCCTGGCCACCCGGAGAACCACGTAAGTGCTCGATCTGCTCGCGCGATCCGGCGTGGCTTTGCTCACGCGAGGCTCGGCCCTTCTGCGTGCTTCTGCAGCTCACGCCGGGAGTCGAAGTCTGCACCGGTCCCCTTGGCCAGGGCATTTCCCAGGCCGTTGGCATGGCCGTCGCCGAGCGCCATCTCGCGTCCGTGTTCAACAAGCCGGGCTTCGACATCGTGGACAACTACACCTGGGTCATCTGCGGGGACGGCTGCTTGCAGGAAGGCGTCTCTTCCGAAGCCAGCTCCCTCGCTGGCCACCTGGGCCTCGGCAAGCTCATCGTGCTCTACGACGACAACGCCATCACCATCGACGGAGACACGTCGCTGTCCTTCACCGAGGACGTCGGGATGCGCTACACCGCCTACGGCTGGCACGTCCAGTCCGTCTCCGACGGCAACGATCTCGCCGCGCTGCACGCAGCGATCGAGGCGGCCAAGGCCGTCGACGACAAGCCCAGCATCATCAAGATCAAGACCAGGATCGGCTTCGGCAGCGCCCTGGAAGGCAGCGAAAAGTCCCATGGATCTCCCCTTGGCGTGGAGAACGTCGCGGCCTGGAAGTCGAAGTTCGGCTTCAACCCCGACCAGCACTTCGCGGTGGAGAGCGAAGTGGAAGATCGCTTCGCCAGCGTCCGGGCCCGTGCGGAGGCGACCCGCACGGAGTGGTCCGCCCTGTTCGAGCGGTACACGAAGGAGCATCCGGAGCTTGCGGCCGAGTACAACCGCCGCATGGCGGGGCAGCTCAAGCCGGGGTGGCAAAGCATCCTCCCGACGTACAAGCCCGGAGATCCCAAGACGGCCACGCGCAAGCTGAGCGGAGTGTGCCTGTCCAAGCTTGCAAGCCACATGGCGGATCTCGTCGGTGGCTCCGCGGACCTCACGCCGTCCAATGGCACCGCCGACTTCCAGAAGATCGGCGGGGACTTCCAGAAGAGCACGCCGATGGGCCGCTATCTGCGCTTCGGCGTCCGAGAGCACGGCATGACCACGGTCTGCAACGGCATCGCCGCGTACGGCGGGATTCGTCCGTTCTGCGCCACCTTCCTCAACTTCATCGGCTACGCGCTTGGCGCCGTGCGCGTGACCGCCCTGTCGAAGTTCCCGCTGCTCTTCATCG
Source organism: Pinguiococcus pyrenoidosus (assembly GCA_019677205.1). NCBI lineage: Eukaryota > Pinguiophyceae > Pinguiochrysidales > Pinguiochrysidaceae > Pinguiococcus > Pinguiococcus pyrenoidosus. The sequence goes on along the minus strand of JAAMXY010000262.1, from coordinate 122,356 downwards.
CCACCCACGACTCGATCTTGCTCGGCGAGGACGGCCCGACGCACCAGCCCGTGGAGATGCTCGAGACCTGCCGCTCCATGCCCAACATGCAGGTGATCCGCCCCGCGGACGGCAACGAAGTGTCCGGTGCCTACATGGCCGCCTTGTCGACCACGACCACCCCCACGGTCCTGGCGCTCACCCGCCAGGGCGTGCCTCACCTCGCGGGCTCCAGCCCCGAGGCCGTGCTCAAGGGAGGCTACGTGGTGGTGGCCGAAGACGATCCACAGGTCATCCTCGTCGGCAGCGGCTCGGAGGTCAGCCTGTGCGTGGAGGCGGCCGAGGCCATGCGCGAGGCGGCGAACGGCGGCCTGCGCGTTCGTGTCGTGAGCATGCCCTGCACGAGCCTCTTCGATGCGCAGCCGCTCGAGTACAAGCTCAGCGTCTTCAAGGAGGGCGTGCCCATCATGGCGGTGGAGGCCGCTGGCCCGCACGGGTGGGCCAAGTACTCCCATTCTCAGCTGTGCATGACGCGCTGGGGCGCGAGTGGCAAGGGCGCAGACTGTGCCACGGCGTTCGGCTTCACCGTGGACAACGTGGTCAACCACGCCAAGAAGCTCCATGAGTTCTACGGCGGCGGTGAAGCTCCGTGCCTCGTGAAGATGCCGGGGGCGATCCCGACGCCGGATCCGTAGCGATGCCGTGGACCGAGCGATGACGAGTGGAGTTTGCGCCCCAGATCGTGTGGTGTGGTGATCGCTCTTGAAGGGATTGCGTCCAATTCAGAATGGATACCTCGTAGAAAGTAAACACCGTCGGGAATGCTTCTTTTCGTCGTATCTTCTTCTTCCTCTTCATCTTCTTCTCCTTCTTCTTCGTGTCTCTCGCTTTCTGGCTGGCCATGGCCTGCCAAGCCCAATCAAGCTTTGCACTTGTGTGACGCAGTATCCACGGTCCTGAAGGCGTCGGACTCTTCCAGTACCCGAATCCGCGTGTCGGTTCGCTGCCCGAGATCTTGGAGAAGCTGTGCCAGCGTGAAGTAGAATCCTTGGTCGGGCGCACCCCACCGCAGAAACAGTTCGATGGCGTGAAGAATCTCCTTCGCGGCCATGCGCGTTGTGCCCGTGTTCTTGGCGATCACAACGACCTGCTCTTGGCCATTCAAGTCAAAGGAGCGAATGGCCATCTCTGCGGAAGGAACCTGCCCAGGCTCGTTGGGCCGGGCCCACGTCTCCTTCTCGAGGAAGTCGGATGCCTTCCGCTTGAACGTGACCAGCGGGTCGACGACAGCCGTGTTGAAACCCAGTCGCATCGGGATGGAGAACGCCAAGAGGCGTAGTGTGGCCTGCAAGGCTCTGTCGACCAAAGGACGAAGAAGGGACGCGTCAACAGGACGGGGAGAAATCTCCTGCGCCCGGCGCGCAACGATGCTCGTCAGCTCGTTGCGGGATATTCCATGGATGGGGTCCACCAAGACGGATCCCGTGCCGGCTTGCCCAAGCTGCTGGAGCAGGCGTTCCTGGCCAGCGCCTCCCGTCTCGGAGCTCCAGGCGAGGAGAACAGTGTCTCGCGACGGCGCAGCAGATCCATCGGAGCCGGCGCGGCAGACGCTTATTGCAAGCTTCTCAGCATCGGCCAGCGTCGCCACCGGCGACACCACCACCCACCCGGAGCCCTTGGTTGCGCTGGCTTTCAACTTCTTCGCCCAGCCTTCATCTTCCTTGCCCATCTGGTCCAACAAGCGCGTCAGCAAGTACTCCGCAAGCCGCTCGCTCAATGTTCTCGTGGTGGCTTCAATCACCGTTTGATCCACGTTGAGGATCTGGTGAAGAGCCCTGTCGAGCGCGTCGCCCGCGTCTCGCACTCGGGCCACCGGGACGAAGGGCAGCTTGGCCTGCGTGCCGCCCTGCTCCTCGCCGCGAGCTGTGCGGATCGTCAGGAACGGCGGATGCTTGGAGATCACTTCCGTCACCAGCACGCAGCTGCTGCCCTTGAGCTCCGGCTGCACAACGTCCACCTCGTGGCAGTTGCCAATGCCAGTGGCATCTTCCTCGCTGAGCGCCTGGTGCGTGAAGAGCAGCGCCGCCGCCGGCGCCGGGCCGTTGGAGACGCTCACGTGATGGCTGGGGTTGACGGAGTTCACCACACGCCTCCTGCCAACTTGGTGAACGCCGAAGAAGCTCGTGTCGCCCAGCTGCTCCTTGGCAAGCAACGTCGTTGGACCGGCCACGTCGTCGTCGTTGCCAGGGCAGCGGCAGCGCTCGCATCCGCGACTTGGATCGGGGGGAATGTCTTCGTCGTTCCGTTGGAGACCCAGTTCCCCCACGATCTCCAAGGCGAACCACGAGCCGAGCATGCCGCCAATGGCGCCCAAGAGGAAGGCCGAGAGCACCTTGAGCGTAGACTGCGGTATGAGCACCATGGTCTGCTGTGCATCTCACAGGACGCGCGTTGGGTCCTCTGGCCCTCTTCTTTTGGGCTTCGGGGTTTGGGGTTTGGGAATCGTCGTGAAGGATCGATATGGCGCAAGAAGGGGGAAGGAGGACGGAGGAGCGACCATGCACGACGCGTTTTGCTGCCGCATTTGGCGTCTCTTTGGGGTGGCCTCTCTGCAAGGAAGTTAACCTCAAGCGCAAGTGCAGGAGGAGACCGCCAGAAGGAAAAAAGGGTGGGCAATCGAAGAAGCAAACGGAGCGACACGGACACGCGAAGACTGGCGCGGTGGCAGAGGCGGCGTAGTTGGTTCTTGCTTCGGTGATCCAAGCCGCATCCGCAAGCCATCTAGTCGCAATGCCTCCCCCCCCGCCCGATGGGAAAGGCCATCCTACACCACGAAGATGTGCACGCCGAGGTGATGGCCCCAAGCCGCCCAGAGACCGATTCCCGTGGCCCCAATGACCGACGCCAACGCCAACGTCTGCGCGCCCATTTCTGCGGAGCAGAAGAAGGTGGAACATCAGAGGTCCTGCCACGTCCATCGACCTCTTTCTCGCAGCATGTGGACATGGCACTTACGTCTAGCATTTGCTCTAGTGACCAGTCCTCCTTCCGCGCCCGAGACGCCGTCATCCGCCATGTCTCCCAGCTCGTATACAACGTGGGTTCCACCGGCGGAGGTGCAAAGATATCCCTCGAGAATGCAGCGGTCGACGGGCTCCACCGGCGGTGTCAGGATGCTGGTTCCGTCCTGGACACCGGCCAAGCCGTACACGCTGCCAGCGTAGGTGCCTCCACCGACGTGTGCCCAGGAGTCCAGGAGAGGCAACAGCTCCTCGTCCACCTTGCCAGGCCGCAGCTGCGCGTGGCGCACCTGGAGATGTTCCAGCGGGAAGATGGCCAGCTCGGGCACGCGTCGATGCATCTGGCGCCACAGCACACTTCTCCCATTGCTCAAGGTGAATCTAGATCGACCAAGCCAAAGTCGTTAGATCCGCCGTATCTTTGCACTGGGAGAGGCTCTCTTGGTTACTATGCTGAAGAGTCGAAGTGCCACAAAGGTTTCATGAGGTTCTCGACAGCACTTCTTCGACTCGGATGAGTGTCTCAAGAGAGTTCTCTGCGAATTTCGGTCGATTTCCGTTCACATCGGCACAAAACATCCATCTCCAGCGGCGCAAACGCCTTGTCAACCTTGGTGAAGAACGCACGAAATGCGCTTCATCACAGAATGCCTCTGCTGGTGAGACGCACCTCTCCACTGCATCTACTAGACAATAGTCCTCCAGAGTGTTCCACTGCGCATCTGCGGTGCTGTGCAGCGCATTCGGGCGCGAAGGCGGCGCCGGGGGTCGCCGCCGCAGCGACGCCGCCGGTGAGGCACCGTATGTGAACACCAGCAGCAAAAATACTGGCCGCATCCTCTCGCCAATCCTCAACTTAACAAGATTGAAAGGGGGAAACGGCGCAGAAACGCTGAAAAAAGCGTTTCAAAGCCGAAGATTTTGGCGCGAAAATCAACTTCTCCGCGGAACGCTAGAAACAAGAACGTTGAAGTGCGCTCAGTGATGGAAAGAACAGCGCGGGCAACGGAATCGTGACAGATGGAGCAACTGCTCCTCGGCGGAGAGATGAAAACAACAAGAAGCACTGTTTGGATTCTTCGTCTCTGTCTCTCAGCTCTGTCCGCGGCGCTCTCTTAAGTCCTCTCCTGCGGCGTTCCGCGGCCTCTCCGCCGTCTCGCCATGTCGGAGGCGCGCGAAGTGCTCCAGCTCCTCTACGCGGACCCGATCACCAAGCCCTTTCTGTCCGAGCACTTTGACGCCGCGGCCTTCGCTCGCTATCTATTGGAGTCGCAGGTGATCTCCCCTCTTTTCCGCACTTTCCCGCGCTTTTCTGCACATATGATCCCATTCTTTTCCTCCACAAACCTTTTCTCCCTCTATTGAGTACGCGTTGAAAGCGTTGAAAGCGCCTTGAACCCAAGTTACCCGAACAATTCGCTCATTTGTTCTCGGAAAATCCCTGCATAGACAAATGGATCCGAGACGCCGGCGTCGCCTAGTAGCGTTCCGATTTCCGACTTCGGCGCGTCGGAGGTGCTGAGAAGCGCAGGTAGTCTAGAGCGTCTGCTAGAGAGGCTGAGACAGCAGAAGGAGACGCTGGAGATCGGCGTCCGAAGCCATGTGAAGCAGCACCGCGAGGCGCTGCTCAGCAACGTGACCGGCGTGGGCAACTTGAGCACTCGGGCGGCCGCGCTGCACCTGGGCGTGTCCACCGTGAGCACGAAGACCAACAAGCTGCAGGCGGGGCTGCAGGCGGATTTCGACGAGCTGACGCGCTTCTGCGATCGCCTCAACCGCGTGCACAGTGCCAGCACGGTTCTCAAGAGAGTCCACCGCTTCCTCGCCGCCCTTCGCAAGCTCCGTCTCGACGAGACGGCGGATGAGAATGGGCAGCCTCCCGCGGAGAGTGGCTCAGCGACCGTCCATGCGCTCGTGGACGCAGCGGCGACCTTGCGCACCCTGGAAAGCTCGCTTCGCGACCCGGTGCTGGCCGACATCGACGTGGTCGAGGCGGCCAGAGATCAGGTCCTCCAGCGGTCGCGGAAGACGCGCCTGAGCGCCGGACGACTGTTGGAGAGCGGCCTGGAGATGCAGACGCTCACGCAGATAGGAGGGGCGCTGCAGGTGTTCTTCAATCTGCGCTGCCTGACGGAGGTCATCCACACGCTGCTGACGCGCTCCACGGACGCCGTGCGGGTGGCCACGCAGCGGGCCCTGGACGACGCCATGCTCCTCAACGCCACGGGAGCGGCCAAGCAGAGCAGCGGTGACACCCCGTCCAAGGCACATGGGAACGAAGACGCGGCCCACCAGCATCAGACCGACCTGGCGGAGATCGCGGAGACTTGGGGGGAGGCCTTGTTTGCACAAAGCATGAGAAGCTGGAATCTGTATCGCGTGTGCGCTCTTAAGCGAGATCCCACGACGCATGAGAACTTCCTCAAGTACCTGCTGGAGAACGCGGATCCGGCCGTGCACGTTCCTCCGACGAGCGCCTCGCCCAATCCGCTGCCGCCCATTTTCTCGCTCTTCTGGGCGCAGGCGATCTACGCGTTGGACGAGGTCGTTCGGGGCACCGTGAAGGGCGTCGCGTCGAAGCCCAAGGCGTATCGCCGGCTGCTGAAGGCCTATCCAATCCTTCGGCGCATCGCGCGGGAAACCGGAGAGCGAATCAAGTCCAGCTTCGGCGAGACGCTGAGGGAAGAGGAGCCTGAGAAGGCACACGAGGGGATTCTCGGCGGCAGCGCTTTCCTGGACGCCATCCTGCGGCCCCGAGAGTCCCAGGCAGCGGCAGGGTCCTGTGAAGCCCCGCGAACGGAGGGGAAAGAGGGAGGGGCGCTGGCGAAGCAGCCGCTGGAAGATGATGTCGAGAAAGTCCTGAACTCGCTCAGGGATGGGTTCTTGAACCACGCGTTTGAGCGCTGCGCCGGTCCCATCGAGGAGATGTTTCCAAATCAGGAAGGGTACGCGGCCATCGTCCCCTCGAACCACGATCTGAACGCGTTCTTGAAGGCGGTTCGCGCGGAAATCGGCCCGAGGGGACCTCTGGGCGCCCATCCCGAGGCCGCCACCTTTAAAACCCTGGCTGTGCACTGCGTCGGCAGGAGCGTGCGTCTTTTTTGCATTCGCGCGCAGGCGCTGTGCCTGGACACACCACGGGCACGGCAGCTCGCACGCCGCAGCAGCGCAGCGAGCAAAGGGGATCCGGACGGTAGCCGCGCCGACGAGATGTACGCTGTCACGACGGAAGTCGCGCACAACCTTGCGCTGGTGAAGCTGCTGTGTGCCTGTGCGAAGGAGCTGCGAGCGCTCTCGCCGCAAGTGCAGATCGAGGGGCCTGGGAGCGACGAAGCCCTCCAGAACGTGCGGGAATGCGCGGGCAAAGCTGCGCTCGACCTGGAGCAGGTCGCCGAGGCGGGGGTCTTGAAAGATCTGAGAAGCGCGATCATGGCGGAGCTCCTAAGCGTCCTCGCCTTGATGCATGGGGAGCGCTACGGAGACGTGCCCTCGTCCGCGTCAGCAAGCGCGTCCACGTTTGCGAGGAAGTTCCGCGCGGCTCTCTCGGGCATCATGAGAAGCTACGTCAGCAGGCTGCCGGCATACGCAAGCGTTGTTCGGGAATTCAAGCAAGCCCTCGCGCAGGATTTGTTCCTCGCGCTCGCCGAGAACGTTGCACTCACCAAGCTGCATGGGCAGAATGGAGCGATGCAGATGGTGAGCGATCTCCAGGACGTGATCTCTGCGGTCGTGGACTGCGGCCTCGTGGAGGACCCCGAGGCGGTGGGGTGGCCATTCCTGCAGCTCAAGGCGTTCAAGAGCGTCCTTGTGCGGGGCCTTGGCAACGGCGAAGATGCGGATGAGGAGCTTCCCGAGCCGTCGATTGTCATCGCGAATCCTCAACTGCGGAGCTTACTCCCCTCCGTGGCGCTGTGCCATCTGTTCAACTTTGCCCCGGCATCGGTAAGGCGTTGCTTGCACCTCGGTCTTTCCCCAGTAGCGGCTGCCCTAACCGACAGCTATCGCAATTTCGCCCTGCTGCCAGATCAAGACGCCACCGGCCACGAGCGGCCTGTCGCCGAACGTTTATTTATCGAAACTGCGAGGCGCGGCGGAGAGTGGGTCTCCGCAATCGCTGCACGTGAGTTCGGACACTTTGACAAGCCTCGAGCGCACCGTCTTGCAACGAGAGAACCTGAGCATCCGAGCGCTGCGCGATGCTCTGGACTACAACCAGCAGCGCCTGAGCACGGATCAAGAGGCGCTGCAGTTCCTGGATCTCGCGCGGGACGTCTGCGCTGCGCTCGTCTCCGACTTTGAGGACCGCATGCGGCAAAGTGGCAAGTTCCTTGGCGGGCCGAGCGCGGAGTCATGAGACGGCCGAGCGCGGAGTCATGAGACGGCCGAGCGCGGAGTCATGAGACGGCCGAGCGCGGAGGCATGAGACGGCCGAGCGCGGGCGGAGGCACGAGGCGGAGAGGAGGAAAGACTATCCGTTACTCTTGGTCACGTCACACGCTTTCCACTAGTAAACACCAATCAACCATTTTGATGGAGAAACGGCCTTTACACACGCGCTTCCACGCATCGAAGACTGACGATCTTGGACGCTTTCTCTGTCGTGTGGGTCATTCGCAGCCGCTTCCCCATCACATCTCGGATCCTCGAAGGAACATTGATTGTGGCTTTTCGCCGTAAGCTGCTTAGTAACCACCACCGTAGCCCATGTTCATACCGCCACCCATGTTCATGCCACCGCCCATGTTGTTCATGCCCATACCGCCGGGCACCCCTGCTGCGCCATCGTAGTATGGCTGGTTCGCAAGCATCGGCGGGCCGTTGGTGAGAAGCGGTCGGTCGCCGTAGAGCATGGCGTTCGCCGCGGCGGACTGCTCGTTCTCGGCCGCCTCCTCGTTCTTCTCCGTCCGCTTCTCGAGGTCTGCCACCTTGTCGTGGAGGTGCTGCACGTACTGGATCATGTACGGCATGGCGAAGTCCATGAAGTTGTAGCGCCACGCGAGCTCCAGCGCGACGTCCGGGTTGACGAACTCGTAGCAGGTGTACAAAACTGCGCAGAAGGACGTCTTGTCCTTCTTGTCCACGAAGTATCGGAGCAGCTCGTCCACGAGGTCGGCATCCTTGGACTCCGCGGCGGTGTCGATGGCATCCTTGTAGACCTTGTCCTGCTTGGAGAGGTCCATGGACTGCTTCCAGCGGCCGTTGCGCTTGTAGAGGTGCGCTGCGATGCGGCGGAACTCCAGGAGCTCGTGCGCCTCGACGTTCTGCGCCAGCTTGACCTGATCGAAGGCGTCGAACTCGTCCACGGAGGTGCGAAGGTTCTCGTAGTCCTCCTCCTCGATGTAGTACTCGTTGAGGGCCTCGTTCACCGTGGTGATGTTCTCCTTCTGCACGGCCTTGAGGTACTTGACGCCCAGCTGGAGCGCCTCCGCGCGCTTGAGCTGGTGCACCACGCGGGCCGGGTCGAGGGTCGGCGTGAGCACCTGGAGAAGGCGCTCGAGCTCGATGGGGTGCTCCTGCAGGTAGTAGCCGATGGCCTTGTACGCCACCTCCTGGTTGCGGACCTTCTGCACGCAGTCCAGGAAGAGGTCGTGCTGGAAGGCGACGCTGTGCTCGATCATGGTCTTCACGGCGTTGTCGTGCTGGTTGTCGTGCTGATACAGGTACACGGCCTCGTCCCACATGAGCGCCTTCTCGCACGCCTTGAGGAGCTTGGTCTTGTTGATGCGGTTGTGGAAGATCTTGACGTGCTCCATCAGCTTCTCCGGAGCGTACTTGGTGTACAGGACGCCCAGCTCGGTGAACATGCCCGTGTGGGCGTTCTCCTGGCCCAGGCCCTGCTCGAGGAGCTGCATGAGCTCGTTGGGGTACCCGGCGCGCTCGTAGTGGTTGATGAGCTCCTCGAGGTGATCCGGCTGCACGATGATGTGCAGGCCGCACACCGCGGCGAGGCGGAACTCTCCGGCCTTGATACAGTAGGCGTTGACTTCCTTCCAGGTCGAGATGGCGTTGGCGCGCGTGGCCGCGTCGACGGCCTCGCGGAACTGGCCGAGGTGCACGTAGCAGAGGGCGAGCTTGGCGTTGTTGTTGATGCTCGCGAAGAGAAGCTTGGCAGCCTCGTACATGCCCTCGTCGAAGAGGCGCTCGCCGATGCTCTGGATGTTGGCGATGTTGGGGGCGCTGATGAACTCCTCGAGGTCGCCGAGGGCATCGGTCTTGGCCAGGGCGTAGATGAACTCGGTGTCGATGAGCGCCTCCTTGATCTGGCTGCGCGCCATCTTGAGGTAGGACACGAGGTCACCGTAGAGCTCCTCGTTCTGCGCGGCGCCGATGACGGCGGTGTAGTTGGTGCTGTCCTCCGCCTTGATGTAGGACACGATGCACTCCTTGACCATGTTCTCCGCGAGCTGCGAGGTGGCGAGCTTGCTCCACACGTCCTTCTCGTTGACGCGCTCGGCGAACTCCTTGGCGCGCTCGAGCTCGGACATCCGGTCGAGCAGCACGCCGATGGCCAGCACGTGCATCTTGACCTTCTCCTCTTCGGTCTGCGCCTGGCGGGCCGACTTCTGGTAGATGACGAAGGCCTCCTCGAAGAGCGAGTACTCGTCCTGCAGCGCGATCTCCGCGACGGCCGGGCCGTCGAGGTTGTCGAGGCGGTTGATGTAGTCCATGACACGGTCCTTGTCGGCGCGGATCGCGGTGAGGACAAGTAGGTTCTGCAGGTTGCGGTTGTCCGAGAAGTCGGAGCCCTGGAGCACGAGGCGCTCGAGCAGCTCGATGAGCTCGTGGGGCATCTCCGCGTTCATGAAGGCCTTCACGGTGGTGGACACCTCATCCGGGTTCTGCGTCTCCGGGAGAGCGGACTGCACGATCTGGTCGATGAGGGCACGGCGGCCGGCGGACTCCTCGCCCTCCTCCTGCGGGAGGACGCGCTCCCAGAGCTCGAGGTCCTGGCGCTGCACGAGGTAGCGCGCGAGGGACTTGAAGAGGCCCTGCTCGAAGCAGACGCGGATGAGGTCGTCGTCGCAGGCACCGTTGGCGCGGCGGTAGGCGATCACGGCGAGCGTCGGGTCGAGCTTCTCGGAGAATTTACCGAGCACGGCCGGCTCGTAGAACTGGTTGTTCTCCAGGAAGGTGACCGGGTCGCGGTTGAGCTGGATGTAGATCTTGCCGATGGCGTTGTGGGTGGCCGGCTCGGTGTTGCCCGTCGAGATGCGGGCCTCGAGCCACGGCTGCAGCAGGCGCAGGCGGTTGCGGCGCTCGACCTGCTCCACGAGCTCGTCGGTCGGGCAGGCCTGGCCGACGCTGTTGAGCAGGTTGCGCACGAAGTCCTCGTTGGAGTCCAGGTCGAGGAGCTTGCCGATGACCTGCGGCGTCTTCTGGGGCGACACCTTCTGCACGTACACCTCGATGTACTTGGTGAGGTTGTTGGAGTGCAGGTACTGCGTCATCTCCTCGACGAAGTCGTGGCGGTCGCACACGTGGATGAGCGGGCGCGGATCGCCCAGCTTGGCGTTCATGAGGAAGTCCTTGACCTGCACGGGGTCGTACACCGTGGAGTCGCGGCACACGCGCTCCACCTCGTTGAACTGGCCCATCTTGGCGGCCGCCTCGATGTACTTGTAGTGCACCACCGGGTCCTGGCTGAAGTTGACCACGGCGCCGAGGAAGTAGTAGATGCCCTCCCAGGACTTGAACTTCTCGAGCATGGCGATGAGCTCCTCCGCGCCGAGCTGCTCGACGTACTTCTGGCAGATCTGCACGACCAGGTTGAGGTTCACGCGCAGGTTGGTGGCGAGCATGTGGTTGAGGCAGTCCAGGGACACCTCGGGGCTCAGCGTGCCGAAGTAGGTCATCACGAACTCGGCGTTGAGGCCGGCGGCGTTGGAGAGGATGCGCTTGATGTCGGCCGGCTCGGTGTAGTGCTCCAGGGCGCGCTGCAGGAGGCCGCACTGCTCACAGAGCTTGGCGACGCGGTTGCGGTCGTAGTGCGTGAACATTTCGTTCTGGAGGATGGCGTCCGCCACCTGGATGAACTGCGGCTGGCCCGTCCCGAGGTTGATCTCGAAGAGCTTCGTCTGCAGCGCCCCCTCCTCCGGCTTGTTGCCCTTGAGGGCCTCGAGGAGGACCGCGGTGCACGCCTGCACGAGGTTGAACTGCATGAAGACGTCGACGACGGTGCCCACGTCAAGGAGGGGCCCGCCCTCGCCGCCGGCGACGAGCTGCTTGGCGAACTCGACGGCGCCGTCCGGGTTGCTGCGGACCAGGTTCTGCAGCATGTACGAGTAGTCGCACTGGTAGCCGACCTGGCGCGCGTACGCGACGATCTTGTTGAACTCGCCACGCTGCAGGAAGCAGTTGATGGCCTTCTCCGGCACGTTCGCGCGGAGGTAGACGCTGAGGGCGATGTTGGTGTCCGTGGTCATGATCAGGTCACCCAGCTCCTCGCTGCACTCGAGCTTGTCCTCGGTCAGCCACTTCTCGATGAGCTGCGGGCGGCCCTGGCTCAGCACCGGGCGGGCGAGCTCGAGGGACTCCAGGGCGTTGAGCTTCGAGTGCTCGAGCAGCACGGAGAAGTACTGGAACACCGGCGCCGGAGCGCCCGGCTGCGCGGGGATGTTCTTGAACGTGTTGATGGTCTGCGGCGTGCGCAGGATGCCCTGCGGCGAGTTCGCCGCGAGCTTGGCGGCCCCGGCGACGTCGTTCGCGCTCAGGAGGCGGTTGAACTCGGCCACGTACAGGTCATCGGCTCCCGGCAGGTCGAGGCGTCCCGCGAGGCTGATGGCCAGCGCGTTGTCGCGCAGCGTCGTGCTGATGTACGGGATGATGGTCTGCGGGTTGATGGTGACCTGGAGCACCTTGCCGCTGCGGGCGGTGATGCCGAAGATGCCCCCGTTGCTCTCCGAGTAGGCCGTGACGAAGATGGTCTCGGTGGAGATCCGCGCGCGGTAGATGGCCTTGCCGGAGTGGATGTCGAAGAGGTACAGGAAGCCCATCTTCGTGATCATGTAGATGATGTCCTGGGACTTGGACGCGGTCATGGAGACCGGGAAGTCCGCCTGCGCCTCCGCCGGCACGGGAATCGCCTGCGGCGTGAGGCGGAAGACCTCGCCCGGCAGGTCCGGGCTGCGCCCGACCTCCATCACGAAGAGCTTGGCCGGCTGCTGCGGCTTCTTCTCCTCGAAGCAGAGCACCTGCGCCGGGTCCTCGCGCCCGCTGATCTTGATGGTGTGGAAGGTGCCGGTGTGGCCCTGGAGGACCTGGGAGACACGCTTCGCCACCGAGTAGAGCTGCATGGTCCCCTCGATGCCACCGGCGCCCTGGGCGATGCCCACAAGGAGGCACCACTTGCCGTCCCCGCTCACCTCGTAGCCGATGATCTGCTTGCCTTCGCCAAGCTGCGCGTGGCGATCGAAGACCTTCTGCGGCGGCGAGTCGCCCTCCAGCGACCAGTGGTAGGCCGCCGTGGGCGTGATCAGCGCGATGGTGTTGGTGTTCACCCAGCGCCAGAACTTCACGGGCTCGGCCATGTTGTGCGCCTGTGTCCCGTTGCCAACGAGGAGCGTCAGAGCTTGGTCGGAGATGGGCACTTTCATTCAGCCAGCTTTGCTTCCACAAGAAGAGGCAGACGAAGACGAGACACAAATCCATGAAAGACAACACACACATGCACCCACACACGAACACACACAACCAAACAAACAAACACACCAAAAGACGCCAAGGAAGTCGAATCCCCCACCTTCATCTTCGTGCGAAGCTCGAGGTTGAAGACTTGCAGCGAGGCTTGCGAGCGCAGCGCGATGACCTTCGCCACCGGGTTCATGATGGCCGCCTCGGCCGAGATGGGCCGGCGGATGACTTCGTTGTTGTTCGAGAGGTCGATGATGGTCACGTTGCCGCCACCGCACACGCTGATGAACTTGTCGGACTGCATGCTGCAGGAGCCGAACTTGATGGACTCCGCGGGCACCTCATTGGCTTGAAGCTGTGGAGACAGTCGCAGCGCAAAGACGCAGATCGGTTAGTGAGCGCGTCCAGCGTCGAGACTTCCGGGGAGACCGCGACACGCTCGGCGGACGAATTCGGCGCGCAGAAGGCCGCAGCAACTCGCGCTCTTTCCGGACCCGCCGCATCCACCCCGGTCTTGCGGCGGCTGCCCAAACCGCCCCGGCTCTCCTTCGCGCCAGGCGCCCACGCGCTGGCCGCACGAACAGATCTTTGGTCGGCTATTCCGGTTGAAGGATAGCTGACAACCGAACACTTCGCTCAATGCTTCCGATTCCTCAGGAGCACCACCCGGTGCGCGAATCGCTGTCTGCTGCCCTCTCACGCCAGTCTGAATCTGCTTCCCAAGCGTGAGAAGAAGGGGAGCCGAAGGCGGCGCGCACAACTGCGCCTTCTTCGCGCTTTGGATGCGTGCGACAAGATGGCGCGAGGCCGCAGCTCATCCGCCTTACATTGAGATGCTCCGCGAAGGTGACAGGAATCTGGGCCTGCGCCATGGTGGAAGCTCGCCTGCGTCCTCAGGACGCCACACGACGAGGGAGAGATGCGGTGCGCGGGCGCGAGACGTCCGCCTGCGGACGAGTGATGAGCCTCCGCTTGAAACCGTCATTTTGGAGAAGAAGCGAGAAAGCGCCGTCCAGTTGTACTTTAAACTTAGGATTGTCCAGTACCCTCCTTTTTCGGATGTCAGGACCTTAGGAATCTTGCCGAGGAATCTCCGCGCGTCGCTCACCGAGCAAAACCACAGGCAAAACGCATCCGTCTTATAGTATCCAGAAGGCAAAAGATACACCGATCGCCCAATGAGAGCCGGGATATCTTTTATCCAAACTTTGAACACTTTGGATGCCGCCACTTATCTGCCTGAACTTTGGGATGTCGCCGGTTTTCTGCAGCGCCATAGGACGCGCGACTTGAAAGATATCGAAGCGGTCTTGACCAATCGTTCGCCGAGGACAGCTGACTTCCGAAACTCGGAACCTGCGCAAAACTCCGCTTCTTCTCCTTTTGTTATTTTCAGCGTCACAAGAATGAAAAGACGTGGACAAACTCGCGGACGGGGGAAGCCGTGCAACAGCCGGCACAAGGATCGGGATTTCCGCCAGTGAGGCCTGCCCGATTGACCGAGCGACCAACCGGAAGAGCGGCGCCCCGCTTACTTTCAAGGAGCCCGCAAAAATCAGGGCCACAAGCCCTCTCGAGAACTTTCAAGATGGCCTCTCAGCCAATTCTTCACGCGCAGGCAGTAACTGGTACGGCTGTCATGCTGCGGTGCCGCAGCTCCGCTGTAGGACCCCCGGCGAAAGGATTCAAAATCGCCCACAAAGGAAGAATCCCCCAACCTCCGACCCAATCGCGCTGCCCGCGTCTTCTGCACGCGCAAACTTCGCGCAGGCAACACGATCGGAAAGTCCTCGCGACCCAATCGCGTACTACAGCACCAGTAAAAAGAGCCCTTCGCGGCCACTTGAGGGCGGAGACAGCGGCGCTCTCCTCCGATCCTGGCGCGCGCGACGCCGGATTTTCGCGGCGCCATGTCGCATTTCATCAGGGATGAGTGCGACGAGCCGATGCAGCAGCGCGCCGGCGACAGCCAGGGGACCATAGGCTTCTCGCACCGCATCGACTCGGACATCACGCACTCGTTCCGCAGCGAAGCCTCTGCGCGCGACTTCCAGAAGTCGCTGAAGGAGGCAGAAGTGTACCGCGCGCGCGCGATGCAGCCCCCCCGACCCGTCGCGCCGTGGATCGGACAGGCGAACACCAAGGAGCTGGAGCTGCAGCCGCCCGACTCCGACATCTTCTTCTGGAAGAACAAGGGCGAAAACCCCGAAGGCGCGAGCGAGGAGGCGCTCGCGGCCGAAGAGGCCAAGAGCGTCTCGAATGAGTTCGACATGCTCTCGCAGGAGAGGTGAGTCCCGCCGAAACCGGGGACCCCAAAGGGCTTGGCGGCTGATGTGCCCACGTCTCTTCTCGGTGCGGGTGGTGCGTAGCGTGAGGGCGGAGCTTCTGGAGGAGGTGGACCATGACGACCGCGTGCTGCAGCTGCAGCAGAACGGCATGATTCTGGGGACGCTGCCGCCGTCGGCCCGGTGCGATCGGGAGCTGGTCCTGGCTGCTGCGGTGCAGAACCCCATGGCGCTGCAGTACGCGGCGCCCGAGATCCGCGAGGACGCCCTCTTCGTGTACATCGCCATCATGCGCCACCAGCTGCTGCCCATCCAGACGGCACTGGACGACATCCAGGAGAGCCCCTACAGCATGTCCGACCTCGACGCCTTCTTCGACATCCTGGACGACCAGGGCGCTCTGCAGGGGCCGGAGGTGCAGGCCGTCAAGGAGGGGCTCCAGGACTTTCGCCTCGTTCCCGCTGACCTGCAGTACAGCGAGAGGGAGCTCATCATGGCCTACTGCTGGTACAAGGTCCTCGTCCTCGAGAAGCGGCCGCCCGTGCCCCTGCTCATCGACGCCCTTCACCGCCTCGACCACTTCCTCTTCGACTTCAACCGGCTTCCGCCGGCGGTGGCCAAGCAGATGCTCGCCCTTCGCCTCTCCCTGCGGGCCACGTATCTCGTCTGCGCGGAGGCCATCGACCGGAAGGATGCGGCGAGGAAGGTGTGGCAGGAAGTGATGCGCACCGACTGTGGCCGGATCAGCTTCACGAAGATGTGCAAGTTGATCCAGTCGCGCGCCGAGAGCACGGGCGACTTGAGGATGGAGCTCCTTTTCGCGCTCGTGAAGCACACGATGAGGTCGGCCATCGAAGCCGGCACGCGGAAGAGACAGCGCGAGAACTTCCGCGAGCTGGCAAAGAAGATCCCCAGAACGAGAGCTGGGATGGACCAGCGCCGAGGCCGGCACAACTACAATGGCCTGGGCTACCCGCCTCAATCGTACGAGGAGAGCAAGGTGCACGAGAGAGCAGCGTTCGTGCCGGCGGCAGCGCCGGCGTACGCCTCTCATGCGTACGCCGCTCCTGCGAGTGCCGCCCCTGCTCCTGTGCCTGCGTATGCCCATCCCGGATACGACTCTCCCGCCCCGGCACCTGCCTATGCCCCTCCCGGATACGCCTCTTCTGCGTATACCCCTCCCGGATATGCCCCTTCTGCGTATGGCGCCAGTCCCGCAATGCGTGCGCCGATGCTGGAGGCGAACGGCGGCTCCCGGATGATGTCGTTCGCCGAGGGTTTGTACGGCATGCTGGGCAGGTTGTCCAGCGCCGAACGTGACGTGGTCCTGTGCCAGATGAACGAGTGCCATCGCCAGCACATCGACTTCGAGCACATGCAGAGGATGCAGACGCCACGCTGGAATTACGTCACGGGGAGCTGCCCCCCGGGTTACGTCTACTTCCCCGAGGGAAGGGTCTACGAGTACCCATCGCAGCATGCCCCGGTTCCTGACAATGAGGCTTACCCTCCGGGAGTGGACCTGGACTCGATGGCCGCGGAGGTCTGGCAACACGCCTCACAGGTGACCGATGATGAGATGGAGAACGGCGTGGCGGCGCGGGAGAGCCCGGGCCCCGAGAATCCGCGCAAGCGACGGCGGACGGCGGAGCGCGGGCAGGAGTCGAGGGCGCCCAAGCGGGCGTCTCAGGACCTTCTGGATCCGCACATCCCGGACAATGAGGACTGCATCGAGAAGATGGGCTACGCAATCCTGCTGTGCAATCACATGGACGTGGTCGAGGTCGATGTTGACGGCGCTTGCGGCTTCGAGAGCCTCGCGCACTTGGCAGAAGATCAGCGACTCGGCCACTTCGAGGGAGCTTCCTTCCTGCAGCGGGGCGTGCGACTGGTCAGGGAGTGCCTCGACGATCCCACCGTGTCAAAGGTCTTCACTCCCGACTATCTCGAGGAGATGCAGGGAGAGCTGAAGAGGAAGGAGCAGGGTGTCTTCTCGGCGTACCTGTTGGACGGGTGAGCGTGCCTTTCCCTCGGTCGTCCACCGCAACCTCCCGGCCGCACTTCTCACGCTTCTTGCCCATTCTCCCCTATAGGATGATCTTGGCGTACGCGATGCACTTCAACAAGACGATCGGGGTCCTTGCCTGCGACATCATGTGTTCGCACTTCTGCAGCATCGGGCACTGCCCTCCGCTTCTTCTCTACTCCCCGGGAGCCTACGGCGACGGCACCCTGAGCGGCAAGAAATGCTGCGATAAGCGGCACTTCCAACAAGCTGAGTTTGCGAAGCTCGACGGCGTCCTCATTCGCACAAGCTCCGGCAGTAGGGGAAATCACCTCCGGCCGTGCCTTCGCTGGAGCCTGCAGGACCTGTTCGCGCGACCGAAGCTCGAGGTCCTCTCGGAGCACTGCAACTTCGACGGGGAGGCCTGGAGAGTTCGGCGCGGCGGCGGAGAGAAAGGGGATCAGAAGCGCTTCTCCGGCTTGTGCAAGAAAGTCTCAATCGACATCAGCCCGAACGCGGCGCTCGTCGCCGGCGTGCTTCTGGTCCCGCGGATGAAGATTGGCCTCCTGAACGCCGTCGGGTTCGCCCCGGAGGCGGAGGGCAAGAAGCTCAACCTGGGCACGTTCACCGAGAACAAGGAGCTGAAGGCGGCCTTTAGGCACTATCGTGACGTGCTCCGCCAGATGCTGGAGGAGGCACACGGCAAGGAGGCGCTGGACAAGACGGAGAGTCGGATCAGCGAGATCGTGAAGACACCCACGGACTCGTCCGAAGCCTCGAAGAAGTCGCTCGTCTCCATCGTGCGAGAGATCATCGAGAAGTGCCGGGAGAGCTTCCAAGAGCATACCGCGGTCGGCGGCGCCCCTCACGAGCTGATGCCGGAAGACATCGAAGGCGACGCGGCCCTCGAACCTCTTCCCTTGGAGAGCCTTCAGGAGGTCTTCGGAGACCTGGGCCTCGCGCCTGCAGAAGGCAAGGGCCGCGAAGGCGTACAAGACGGGCCGGCTGCCTTAGATGCTGATTACCAGTCTTCCTCCTGCAAGTCGGAGAAGGAGCCATCCGGCAAGAGCGCAGCCGCCTTGGCCTTGCATATGGAAGAGGTGCAGCAGCAGAAGGACGTCCCGCATGATGACACTACAGAACCGGCACCGATGCTGCATACCCTCAAGAGTCTCTCGGCAGGAATCGGCTCCATGAGCTCCTTCCTAAGCATGGCAGACTGTGATGAGATTTCCTCGGATGGGTAGCGTGCTGAAGAGCTTCCGCGAAAGCTCAAGTTTAAGTTCATCGTGAAGACGGTAGAGCACGAGCGCTGCAAGAGTATATCATTGAGTCTTAGAGGTTCGGCGCTGTTTGGAGGTAGCTGGAAAGGCCACCTCCGTGGCGTATGCATGTGAAAAGTTGCGTGAGTCTCCTCATCTAAAGGAGTGCATTTTCTTAATAAGAAAGCTTCGAAGAAGCGCCGCCTCCGCAAAAAGCCCGTTTTCTCAAGCGCAAAAGCGCAAATTCGAAGAAGCAAAAGAAGAAGCTTCCTCTTGCCGTCTTGCCCAAGAACTGCATCGATTCGACCGGTATTTGGCTGTGTTGTGGGGCAACAAAGTTTCATATACGTCCTGAACCAATAACACTCGTTCAAATAGAAACGGTTGAATCTTATGCGTCGTAATAAAAATTAGGATAATATTTTTAAAATTCAGAGTCAAGGCAACTCAAATTTCCGCGCCTTTCGCGGTCCGAAGTTCAGAAAGTGCGATTGCGTAAAGGCGCCGCTGCCGCGCATTTCCCGCCCAAACCAGCATGGACGGCCTGCTTGAGAGGCTCAGCCACTGGGTGCAGACCCAGCCGGAGAAAGACGTGCTGCACTTCTGTGATGATCGCGGCGCAATTCAGGTCCGCGCTCTTCTCCCTCTCTTCACGTGCGCATCTCTCCTCCAAAGTGTGGACTTTAAGTGCGCTTCGCATGTCGAGCGCCGTGAGCCGATGCGCCCGAAGCCAGCCAAACAGGGACACAGCTCACCGCACCCGCAGCAGCAGTTCAAAGCATGTGAAAGCGCGAGAAACTACCAAACTACCCTGCGAAACACGAGTTGTTGTATCTTGACGGGAAAATGCCAACAGTTTCTTGCCGTTCTTCACGCGGGCGCAGGAGAAATACAGCTACGCGGAGCTCGCAGCTGCTTCGGATGACTTGGCGCAGCGACTGCTGGAGGACGAGTCCATTGGCCTGTCTCCCGGAGACCGCGCGCTCCTCGTGTATCTTCCGGGTCTGGACTTCTTGGTGGCTTTCCTCGCGTGCCTGAAGGTGCGTCGTCGGAGCAGTCTTCTTCTTGCGGTATCCAGACGCCGATAGTAAGGTCGCTGAGAGGACGCTGCTTGCAAACAGGCGCGAATCATCGCGGTGCCCGTCTTCCCGCCGGATCCAAGCAAACTGCGCAAGGATCTGCACATGTTCTGCGCCATCCACGACACCAGCGGCGCCACGACGGCCCTGACCAGCTCGTCGTACAACTACTTGAAGAAGGCGGCGGGCTTTCGTCGTATCCTCACCGGGGATGAGCACCGCTGGCCGGACTCGCTGCGCTGGGTGATCACGGACACGGGCGGTCGCAAGACCAAGAAGGCCGTGGTCGACGGGAACCTCTCCGGTGGGGCGAACTGGGATTCTGGCGAAGCTCTTGTCTACTGTTGCTGATCCGAGCTCTCGTGATACAGAGGGTGCCGATTCCAACGACGTGGCGTTCCTTCAGTTCACTTCCGGGTCGACTTCGGAGCCGAAGGGCGTCCAGATCACCTTCGGCAACCTTGCACACAACCTCAAGGCGATTACGACCGACCTGCAAGCTGTGCAAGACACGGTCGTGGTCAGCTGGCTGCCGCAGTATCACGACATGGGCCTGATCGGCGCATATCTGGGCATCCTCTTCTGCGGCGGGCACGGATACTACATGTCACCATTGACGTTCATCAAGCGGCCCGTTCTCTGGATGGAGCTCATCAGCAAGTACCGTGGCACGCACATGCAGGTTGGCGCCCCGATGATGCGATGCGATGCGCGTCTTGCTGGTTCGTGTTTCTCAGGCCCGTCCTCTGGTCCATCTTGCGCAGGCGCCCAATTTCACGTACATCCTGTGCGCGCGGAAATTCAAGGCCCTGCCGGAGAAGCAGAGGCCGTCCTTGGACCTGTCCTGCGTCCGACACATGATCAATGCCGCGGAGCCTGTGACAGCTGGAGCGATCGAGGGCTTCTACGACACCTTTGCCTCCTACGGTCTCGGTCGCGTCGTCTTCCCCACGTACGGACTCGCCGAGCACACCGTGTTCGTGTGCAGCGGCGGCCAGAAGCGGCTCGTCGTGAGCAAGCGCGCGCTGGAGAATGGAAGGGTTGACGTCCTCGACTCCGACGCAGACACAGACGACGGCAGGTATGCTTTTTGTTTGCATGGTTCCAACTCCGGACGACACCAGTCCTCTGAGTGCCTTCGCCGTAGGGTGCTTGTGGGCTGCGGCTATCCGGGGCGTATTGATGGCCTCACGGTGGCGATCGTGGACCTCGCGAGCAAGGAGCGCAAACCCGCAGGAGACGTAGGAGAGATCTGGCTGTCGTCGCCCTCCAAAGCACGCGGCTACTGGGGTCGGCCGGATTTGTCGGAGGAAGACTTCCACGCTCAGATACAGGGTGAAGAGGCAGTTGAGGGTGGCTTCCTTCGAACGGGCGACTTGGGCTTCATGCATGACGGAGAGCTGTACATCACTGGCCGGCAGAAGGATCTGATCATTGTGCGCGGGCGAAACCACTATCCACAAGACATCGAGATGTCCGCGGAAGGCGCCTACGCCGAGCTGCGTCCCGGGTGCAGCGCGGCGTTTCACATTCGCCTCGCGACGCTTCAAGAAGGCAGCGAAGAAGCGGGCACGGATGCCGTGGCGTACGTCGCAGAAGTCAGGGAAGTAGGCTCCAGCGAGTCACTGGAGCAGTTAGCGAAGGGAATCCAGCAGCACGTAGCAAGCGACCAGGGTGTCAGCCTATCCGCCCTGGTCCTCCTGAAGCCGCGAACCGTCCCGAAGACGAGCAGCGGGAAGATCGCAAGGAGGTGGTGCAAGCGCGGCTTTGAGGCGAAGACTCTCGAAGCGGTGTACGAGTTCACAGAAGGCGTGGTCGCGACGGAAGAAGCCGCGGATGCGGGAGAAACGAAGCGAGCCGAGCAGGAGCCGGAGCCGGAGCCGGTCATGATCGACAAGGTAGGCCTCTCTTGCCAAAGCTCCAACTGTCTGGTTTGAAGCCAACACTTGAAGCACCAGCAGGTGGATCCGAAGGACGTCTCGCAGGAAGAGATTCTGGAGCAGCTGGGAGCGAGTGTCAAGCGCATCATTGGCGGGATCTCCTACGCAAGTGTCAGTGTCGACGATCCGTTGACGACGTTCATGGATAGCATGGCGATTGCGCAGGTGAACGGGGACATTGGGTATCGGTATGACGTGCACCTGCCGGACGAGTTTGCCTTCCAGGAGCATTGCACGCTGCGTGTGCTTTCTCAGGTGATCAAGGCAGGTGGCCTGGGAGAAGACGCCCGGAACTTCGAAGCGGCGGGGGACGGCCAGAACGCCAACGGTGTGAGTTTGGCCGACGACTTTCCCTGCCTCTTCCTTTGCTGTCCGTGCTTGAAACCAAAGAAGAAGCCGAGAAATTGACCAGCGGAGGACAAGCAAGTGCCAACTCCCCGCAAGCGCAACAACCAAAAGCATTTATCCCTCGTGCCATGGCGTTCCAGGGAAGGTCCCCGTCGGTACCGGGGGGCTCCAGGCTTGCTTCCAAAACAAACACAAGCCACCCAGTTGCGCATGGCCTTCCCCACCATTCTACGAACAGGGCTCGCGCGATCGCTGAAACCTCTTGACGCGGTCATGCAAGCCCTTCAAGAGCTTGGACCGGTCACTTAAGGAGGCCTCGAGTATGCCTAGGTACTGCTCAATCGCACGGCCGCTATCATCCGTGTGATCTACTAGGGATAGGATATCCATCTCTTCTTTTGTTGTGCCAAGCAGCGTCTGCATCACTTGGCGGTGGGATGCCACCAGCTCTTGGAAGAGCGCGCTATCCGAAGCCCTCGGAACCTTCTGCACTTGTTGGGGATCTGCCTTGGTTTCTTCAACGCAAGCCTCGTCGCCCTCCGCGTACAGCTTGGCTTCCACCTTCGTCTCCACTCGGTCCTGCTGCTGAGTAGGCTGCGCCTGTGGCTGCTGAGTAGGCTGCGGTGGTGGCTGCGGCTGCGGCTGTGCCTTGTGGGAGGACGTCGGTTTGCGCACCGCGGAGCCACCTACCACGGCCCGCGCGCGATCGCGCAGCTTGCTTTCCGCTCGGAAGTCGTCAGCGAGAGGCTTGTCGGGCAGGAAGAGACGACCGTCGACGCTCTTGCTGACGGTCTGCCTGCGGCGCGTCCGCTCCTTCTTCGTGAGGGTCGGCCGACGAAGACCGAGCCCGCTCTTGAACTCCAGGCTCCGCCGGACAAATCCATGCCGCGCTTTGGGCGCCTGGCTACGCGTCGGGGGAGACACGGCCTGGCGTGGCTGCAGTTCGGATTCCTTCGGCATGAGGCTGAAGCGATCGGGGCGCCGCCGGGTCATCTGGGACGGATCCAAGGTCATCCGCTTGCCGCGGCCGCCGGACGGTCCATAGAGATTCGGGTGCTGCCGACGATTCTCCTTCAACGCCGCGTCCCCCGAGATGGTGCAGGAGTCCTTCTCCTTGACACGGTCGGCGTAGCGCAGCGTGTTCAGCGAGTGCTCGCAGTTCTTCCTGTCCGGAGCGACGCATGCGATCATTAAGGTGCGCGTGCGCTCGCCAATGAAGCAATCCTTCAAAACTTGGGTCAGCTTGGAGCCCCGGAAGGGCGTGTGCTTCTGATTCTTGTCGATGGCCCGAATCACTTCCTTCAGCGCCAACAGCGAGGTGTTGATCTCGGCGCCCTCCTGTCGCGTGCTGCGATTCTTCGCAGCGGTATCGGCTCCCCTCTCCGACCCCGCGAGGTCGATGAACGTGATTCTCCCGTACGGCACGTCTCCGGGGCCGCGGGGGGCGCCGAAGCTCCGAATGTTCAAGTTGAGGACAGCGTGCGACCGCGAGCTTACTTCGTTCGCTGTGGTCTCCCCCGTGCTCCGATGGCAGTTGCCCCTCTTCATGATGTTCATCAGCCCGTCGAGGTCCTCAAACGTGTGCTCCGTGAGGCCCACGATGTGCACGCCGCCGTCGCCGGCCTGCAGAGCCCGCACCTCGTGGCGCCCGTCGAGTAGGTCGTAGAGCTTGGAGCCGTAGATCTCGAAGAAGGACGCCGTCAAGTAGACGTCCTTGTCCTCGCAGAAGGAGAAGAGATCGATGGCCGCGAGGATGTACAAGCCATGCTGGTTCCCAGATCGGCTGCCCTTGCTGCTCCCGTGCCCAGGCAAGGTCTTGGCCACCTCTTCCTCCTCGGATCCCACCTTCATGGCATCGCGGTCGGGCGTATTGTTCCCCAGCATGGTGAAGGTCTTGCCGGATCCCGTCTGGCCGTAGGCGAAGCACGTTGCGTTTCCCCCTTCGCAGGCGCGCTTGACCAGCTGCTGCATGCACCTTCGGTAGATCGATCTGGTGTCGTCGCTCTCGTCAAACGCGTCGTCGAAACGGAAGGAATGCTCCTCGATGCAGCGCGTCAGATCGACCTTGACGCGTGGTTCACGCACGACGACTCCGCCCCGCGACCCATCTCGGGGAACGCAGATGACGTCGTTGTAGCACCGGGCTTCCCCTTCCAGTCGCGCCTCTTCCCCGCTCCTTCGCAGAGCCTCCTTCTCCGCGCTCTTCAGGGGACGCTTGCGGACGACGACGCGAATCTGCACCTCGGCGTCTGCTTCAGCCTGCGCCTCGAGGGCGGCCGCTTCGCAGACCTTGCTCTCCAGGCTCTCCTGCGAGAAGCCGACGCCCACGTCCACGTCAAGCTCTCCGGAGAGGCGCATCCCGGTCACGCTCGGCACCGATGAGAGCGACGGCGGCGGTGAAGAGGCAGGAGGCGGTGGCGGAGGCAGCGACTCCGACGTGTCTGTCAAGCTGGACGTCAGACTGTCGGCGAGATTCGCCTCAGCGAAGTTCGTCTCCGTGAGGTTTGTGGCCGCGCGATTGGCCTCGGCAAGCTGCGCCTCTGCGAGCCTCGTCTTCAGCGTGCTTGGCGCCTTCTCTGGCCCTTCTACCCTCTCCGCCTCCCTCTCCGCCTCCCTCTCCGCCTCCGCCTGCACAGTTTCCTCGGCCCTCGTCCGCCGCCTCCGCGGCTGCGGTTTGGGCCGTTCCTGCTCTTCTGCTTTCGCATCTTCTCGCGCTCTCGTCCGCGATCTGGCCGCCAGTCTCGCACTCCGGCGCGGCGTCTCCGGCGCTTGGTCCTCGCTCGCATTTGCTGGTTCTGCTACGCCGAAACGACCAAAAAAAGACTCCTGCTGTTAGGACGCAGGAGCTCGAGGGCATGCGAGGGGCACTGGCGCCTTACTTTCTTCGGACTTGCGGGGCTGATCGGTCTCTCGGATGCACTGGCGGATGCCCTCGATGAGCAAGAAGAGGTTCTTCTTCTGCTTCTCGTTCGTCACGCCAACAAGATCAAAGTCTGCCAAGTCCAACTCCGCAAGCGCTTCCGGAGTGGTGATTCCGAGCTCTTCGAACTTCGACGCCGCATCCCCGAGCCCGATTTTGCCGAGCCACCGTAAGACGGACATGTTGGAGCGTCACGGACGACAAACTCGCGCAAACGCTTTCAAAATCAGGCGCAAATGCGCGTTGAAGCCTCGTTGGAGCACCGACTTGTCGTCCACCCTGTACGCGACGCACCACGTGATTCAGATCCGATTGGCGCGCAAGCGTCCTTCTATACTTTTTGGCACGGAATGGAGGTATGGCCACGCGCGTCGATGAAGCACATGGGGAGTGTGGCGCGCGCAAGGCAAAGCAAGCTTCGTCTTCGAAACAGCTTCAAAACGGTTCCTGTTTAAATTATAATAAAATATATTTCAAAATATTACAATGATAGGATTTTGGTCCACATCCTGTTCCCGCGCTTTCCATTGTTTCTCAAAGCCGTTTCACTTCTCAATTTTTGATGAACGTTGAAATCAAGAGCCGTCGTCTCGACGGCGGGGATTCGCGCCACAAGACGACCGAAAGCGGCGTTCGCCTGCACACCCACCGGCACACGATGGTCCCGAGAGCTCGGGAGGATTGCCGGTGGAGACATGAGGGATGATGGCGCCGGGTGCCAAAGTGCCAATAAGGTCGTGGGAGGGGCGCGAAGATGGCTGATGGCGGAAGACGCAGAGCCATGAAGGATGGCAGGGGGAAAAACAGCGGATGCTTGAGCGGATGCTGACGCCGCGTCTTGTTTTGCTTACCGCGCTTATCCCTGGAACGACCAAAAGAAGATTCGGGTCGGGTGCGCGGGTGCGCGGATCGAGTTTCGCGCGTTTTTCTCCCAAGCTTCTTCTCCCAAGCTTCTCCCAAGCTTCCGGGTTCCTCCAGGACTTCGGGACTTCGGGACTTCAGGACTTCAGGACTTCGGGACTTCGGGACTATCGGGACTGTCGGGACAGTCAAGCCCAGCTTTGGCATGCATCGCACAGCTACTGCAGACACAGCCTGCACTGTTGAGCACATTCCTCAAGGCACTGCCAAAGGAACTCCCGCGGTACTCCAGGCCGACGTGTTTTTCCCGCCAGATTCGCCGCCAAGATCTTTTCAAGCCCCGGTTTCACGCCGTCTGCCCATCTTAAGCTTACGTAAGCGCTGCTAGTGCCTCTATACCTGTACCCTGCCTCTGTTGCATAGTATAGGTACCAATAGGTACTATAGTGGTACCCGAGGGTAGTAGGTACCCCTGGTACTACGGGGGTACCTTTAGTACCAACTGGTACCCCGATATGAAGTACCCTAAGGTACCCACCAGGGTACCAAGCGCGCCCTTGCCGCAGCCCGAACGAAGCCTGCGGAGGCCGTTGGCACGTTCCATTGGTGGCGCCGACGCAGCGCACGCACGATGAAGACGTCGTGGCGGCTTCTACGACGTCGGAGCGGCGAGGCGCCCCTTCCCGCGACCCATCGAGGCCAGGAGGAGCCCGCACGCCACACGGCAGGGGATTCTTGCGCAACTTTCAACCTCAAGGCTCCGAAATTTGGACGGATGAGGTACGCATCTCTCCCGCATCGTCTTCGACGCCGATCTCACCCCTCTCTCCTCGCCTGGACGCCAATCTCCGACTCTGGAAGCGCGGGAAATGACTGAAATCATCCCCTCGAGATTTTAAACTATGAAAAAGAAACGGCCATGGCTCCTTAGACACCCTAGAGCATGGCTTACTAGGCTCCTATACTTTTGAGAAATAGGTTCAAACTCCTCCGTGCCTGGTCCTCCGTAGAAGCGACTGGCTCGCCATCGGGGCGCTCGCTGCACACGCGATGTACGAACAGTACATGCAGGTCGTGCCCGCACGCCCGATCGCTGCCGCACTGTACAGAACGTTCCCGGGCACGTTCCCGGCGAACAAGGATCCGTTAACGCCTGCGTAAATGTTCGCATCCAGATTTGTCGGCGTAATCGGTTATGGATCAGCTGGAGCACGGAAACTCCGAACTTCCCGCCCCATGGTCCCCCTAAAGATGGGCAAAGCAAACCGTATGAGTACCGGTACCCTTGTACCGCGTGATTTGCGCATAGCTTTCGGGGATAAGGCGGCCGCGAACCGCCGCGGCCGGGTACCTAGAAATTTGAACGGCCGCTGCCTAGGCGGAATTTTCCGGAGTTCTGTGCATGTACAGGCTCTTCAAGCTGACAGGGTTCCTTTTGGATCACAGATTTGTGAAGTGGCGCGATTTATGCCCAGGGACCCAGATTTTGAAATTTGTTCTCCGGCCCAGCGCGCCAATCCCGTAACGTCCGTGGATAGAACTGCAAGATCCGCCAAACCGCTAGCGCTGATTCGCTTTCGCGCCGGCGGGAAGACCGGCCCGGGGTGGGGGTACCTCGCAAGTTAAACTCCGCGCCATTTTCGGGAAAGCGGCCACAGCGCGGGTTTGAGTGAATCCGCGCCGCATCTCTCCATTTCCGCCTCCGCCGCCACGCCTCGACGCCCGACTCTCCGGCCTCCCGATCAAGCTGTGCGGAAAGAGAAGCTAGCATGGGCGACGATCTCGGTCTGCGGGCAACTGAGGTCTTTCCGGCGCTCTCGGGCCACACGGACACATGGAAGCCACTTTTGAAGGTAAGGAAGCGCCCGAGAGGCCTCCGGCTCTCCGACAAGGGGCTCTCCTGAAGCTCGAGGGTACGGTGAAGCTAACGACGCGGCGGTGCGGCGCTGTGGCGCGCTTAGGCGGTGCGAGCGAACTCCCTGACCGAGCTCTCTCGACGAGTGCGGAGCCTCCCCTTCTCCGAAGACGTGTGCGGCATGCACTTCCCCCTGAAGGTGGTGCCCGATCCGGAGCACGAGGAGCTGCCCTGCACCGAGTGGTTCGCGTACAAGCCCAGCGGCGTGTCCAGGAGCACGCAGACGGACGCCTTCATGCCGCTGCTCTTCGCCGCGGTGCACAATGTCTACCGCTGGGGACACGGCTACGGAATTCAGGACCCCACCGACCCGGCGGCGAAGCAGTCGCGCCAGAGCCTCGAAATCGTGGACTTCATCCTGCGGCACGGAGGAGACCCGGCCAGCTCCTGCTTCCTGGGGCTTGAACTTGACGTCAAGGAGGTGTCCGTGGTCTCCGAGCCACCCGACTCGCCGCTCCCGACCAACGAGACGCAGCGAGCGCGCTGGTGCACGCGCACGACGGACGCCTTCAGGCAGTACTTCCAGACGCACCGCCTTAGCCCGCTCCGGAGGAACATTCGCGTGACCTCAGGCGACTACGGCGGCCGCATGCTCGTCGAGGCCTACGGAGACCTGGCCGCCGGCGACGAGCTGCAGTGGGAGACCACCCTGACCAACCAGGTCGAGGTGCGCGTCTCTGCGATGATCGCGGACTGGCACTTCGCACCGGTCGTGGCGTGCGACGTCGAGACCAAGGAGAACTACCTCTACATCCCCATCGGCGGCGAGCGCGCACCCCGGGACTATGCGATCATGCTCAAGGAGTACGCCGCGAGACTGCGAATGGACCGCGCGTGTGAGGCGCTCGACGTCGTGATCGAGCGCTTCCGGAATTGGCTCGTGGTCGAGCAGCGGGCGCCAGAGATGGTCCTGGTGCCCGCCTCCATGCAGCAGCTCTTCCAGGACATCTACTCGGACCACTCCACCTCGGACGTCACCCTCGAGGCCGAGGGGCGCGCTCTCCCGGCGCATCGGATCGTGCTGTCCGGCGCATCGCCGTACTTCCGTGCGCTGCTCACCGGACCCTTCCTCGAGGGCAATGCCACGCGCGTGGTCATGGAATGCGAGTTCGACGTCCTCGAGGCCATGCTGCAGTTCATCTACACCGGGAGGCAGGACACGCTGGTCAAGAAGGATCCTCTCCGGGTGCTTCCCATCGCCCACAAGTACGGCCTGGATGCGCTCCAGCACGTGTGCGAGATCAACGCGAGGAACGGACTCGCGATGGCCAACCTCGGGGTGTGCCTGCGCCTGGGCCATCTCCACGGAAGCGGGATCCTGCGCGACGCGTGCCTCGACTTCATCGCGAAGAACCCCGTGAAGTCCATGTGTCGCCCGGAGATCTACACGCTCCGAATAGAAGACCCGGAGCTGTGGATCAAGCTCATCGTCACGCTGGGGGTGGACGATGGCACCACGTCGGTGCGCAACTTTGCGCCGCCCTGCACGGGAGGCTCAAGGGCCCTTACCTGCTCGCGTGACAACAGCAACTCGACGTCGTTCGGCAACCACAGCTCCTTCCTAAAGGAGATGGAGCGTGACTGTTCCGATGACTTCGGGGGCGACCAGAGCAGGGGCCTCATTCTCGTCGAGTCCGGACGGAGCCGACCGCGGCAGATCAGGGAAGACGACAGGGGGAAGCCCGGGGAGGGCTTGGGCCATGTGAAGAAGGAGGGCGACGACCAAGGCGTTGACAGAGGCTTCTGGAACATGCGCTACTCGGAGACCTCAATAGATACCATGTCGACGACGGATTTGGGGACGTCAACCGTGACTGCCGACCTTGACGGAACAAGGGCGACATTCGACTCGGACACTCCGGACGCCAAGCGCGGGTTTGACGAGATCTCGGGAAGCACGGAAGACAGCGGCTTGGATCTCTTTGTGCGACCGCACAAGCAAGCAAGACGGTCAGAGCCCGACGACGCAAGCCGAAATGAACCCGACTGCGCAATCATGTAAAAAGAAAGACAATGCTCTGTGCGTAAGGACATTACAGCCGCGCCATTGTGTGCATGTAGATGACTAGAATCCTGTCTCGGCGCAGTCGCGATAACGTTTTCGCTTGTACCTAGTCTATCCTGTTCTAGTGTTGGAATAACGACGTTCTGTCACGTCCCACATGCTCCGCTTGTCGGCGTGCCGACCTGATGACGCCGCCCGCCGGTCAGCAAGACTGTGGCGCCCTCGCGTCTTCCGTCTAGAATTCAAAGCTATTGTTGTTGTTGTTGCTCTTGTTTCTGTTGTTGCTTCTGCTGTTGCTTTGGTCCGCACTACATGCATGGCGCTGGAGCTATCCTACCCTAGCCGGGATCTGAGCTTTTCCAGTGGTCTGCCATCACGCCCCTCAGGCCTGTGTCCCGAAGCGAGCCGCCCGCGCCGCCATCTTCTGGTCCTCCGCTGAAGCGAAGCGACGCTTCCTGGCCTCTAGCTTGGCGAGCTCCTCCGGCGGCACCGTCATCTTGATCTTGCCCTTGCCCTTCTTCCCTGCCGAGCCGCTTTTCGCCGCCGGCTTCTTGTCCTCCCCCTTGAGCCCAAAGCGCTCCGCTCGCGCCTGCAAGCTCGTCTTGGTCTTCGTCACCTTCGCCTCCTTGGTCAGCACCCCGAATCTGCGGATCCGCGCAGCTATCCGATCCGACAACTCCGCGGCCGGAGTGGCGCCGCTGCTGGTCGGTGCCGCTGCTGCGGCCGACTCCGCAGCTACTGGCTTGGCAGGCGCCACCGCCGGCGTCTCCTCCTCGGCCACTGGCTTGGAAAGTGCCTTGGCCGGAAGCTCCTTTGGCGCAGCTGCGACCGCAGGCTCCGGCTGCGCCACCGGTTCCGGCTGCTCCGCGGCTTTCGGTGCCTGTTCCACGGGCTCCGGCTCCGCAGCTTTCTTGGGCTCGGTGGCGGCTGCGACCGGTTGCGGGTCGAGGCTCAGGCCGAACTCCTCGTCGTCCAGCGCCATCTGCAGGCGCGACACGAGGTCGGCCTTGCGGCCGCTCTACAGCGCGAGCGTAGTTCCGGGGGTTAAAGAGGATTTGAACCGGAAAAGGCGGGCAAACGGCAGACGCCTCACCGTGGGCAGGCTGCGCTTCGACAGCTCCTGCTTGAGCTCATCGACCTTCATGGAGGACGGATCCACTGGCATCTTGCCCACCGACGCGTCGCTTAAAGAGATATCTGTGGCGTCGGATGCGGATGAGTGGATGACAGGAGTCATCGAAATCGACAAGACAAGGCGTTATAAATAAATAATATATTCTTCCAATATTTCATGGTAGATATGACAAGATTTTAATATACTCTTAACATATTTTCTCAAAAGCTGTAACGGGTATTGAACACATGAAACCTGTGTCGCTGCGTTTGTCATCTCTCGATGCTGTGGTTCTCGGCGCTTTGAGCCTCTGTCGGCGTTTTCGGTGTTTCTGCGTTCCCAAGTGGTACCATTGAAGCCGCTTGTGACGTTCTCGTTCGCAGTGAAGCGCCTGTGGCCACGAACGGCACTCGAGCCGCGCCTGCCACGGCCGAATTCGGACTGCGCGGCCACACGCACGTAGCCCAGCACGTACGGGGGAGCAACTTTCGCTCTGTTCGATCCGCGAGCTTTCCCATATCTGCGCAGACTCCGGAAGCGAGCGGTGGTCCAGCTTGAGTCACTGAGCGGGCGATCCGTAGCCGTCCATTCGGCGACACGCGCCTGAGGACCGCAGCCTTCCGGATCCACAGGCGCACCTCTTCTCTGTGAAGGGAAGCGCTGCAGAGTCAGGATTCCAAGTGCGGCAAGCGTCGTATCGATTCAGGACTCTTTGGACGGTACCGAGAAGCGCAGATCCGACGGTGCTGAAGTTTGCCGAGAGGGTCCGTCAGCGGATTCAACGCGAGGAGATGTCGAGATTTTTGAATGAGAAGCGCACGACGAACTGGGGAGACTCCGACTCGGACGATGACGATTTCGCGGTGCCGGCGGGTATCAACGTGCAGGAGACGCTGGTGATGCCCGAGAGCTTCGGCGGCGTGGCCTTGGCACAGTAAGAGATGGATTCCTCCTTTGCCGTGTCCCTTGCTTGTTGTCTAAGCTTTTGCTACTCTTCGAAGGGGACTTGAACAGAATGATGGCGACGACGAGGACGCAGAAAGTGCGTCAGAAGAGGAAGAGGAGAGCAGTGACGAAGATGAGGCGCCACCGCCGAAGATAGCGCAGGCGATCGCCGATGGCGCGAACCAGGTACGTCCGATTGCAAGTCCTCGGTTGCCTTTTGGAGCGTCAGCGGTCTGCTTGGCGATTCTGACACGCGGCGCCGGAATCGTAGGGTGGGGAAGCAGCTGCGGAGGAAGACGCACTAGAGACGAAGCCCGTCGAGCAGCTCAGCAAGAAAGAACGCAAGGAGCGCAAGGCGCGAGAGCTGGAGGATCTGGACAAGCTCTTGTCGGAGTTTGGGGTCGCCGAGCAGGCCGCGCAGACGGCGCAGACCGAGCAGGAGAATGCGAAGCCCGCTGATGAGGGCGAAGGGAACGCACCGGGGGAGGGGCAAGCGAAGAAGGCGGGCAAGAAGAAGAGGAGAAGAAAGGGGGCCGCAGCCGGCGCGCCACCGGAGGAGAGCCAGGCGGAAGCTCCGGCGGCGCCAGACGCCGCTGCATCCGCTGCCGATCAGCAGGAGGCCGATGGCGCAGTGCCTGATGTTGCTGAGCGCACGACTGGGCCTGTCGCCGACACGGCGGATCGTGCGAAAGGCATGTCGCGGCGGAAGAAGAAGGGCGCGACGGGAGCCAAGGCCACGTCGGCCATGAAAGCAGCAGCCGCCGAAGCCAAGAGGTCGAAGAAGGACAAGAAGAAGAAGGACAAGAAGCACTTCAATCAGATGCCCACGCGGGACTGGTAGCATCCGGCTCGTCAAGATTCCGGCTTTGCGGGCGCTTTGCGCTTTGTGTGCAGCAAAGCCCGGCCAGCGTTGGCGCGAGCTCTGGCCCTGCATCGTGTGATGTCTACGTAAGCTATGCGGATGCACGTTTTGTGTGAGTGCGGGACTTGGAAGCAACGGTGAAAAGGCAAGTGGGTGGGGAGATAGTGGGAGAAGGAGGGCGTAGGGGCGAGGCTCCGAAACTCGAATGGGCGACGCTGCTTTGAAACACTGAGCACGGTTTCAGCGCAGCTCAACCCAGGACAAATCACGAACGACCAGGAAATCCAACCAGGTGTCGCACGTGAATGGCGGAGAGCGGGGATCGAGGAGGCGTGAGGAACCCACGCTCGCCGCTCCGGCTTCGCGCGAAGGGGAGGATCCTGCTCCTGATGTCGAGTCCGGCAGCAAGTGAACCACATTGAGATGGCACTGTTGCCCGCTGGCGTCGGATGGGCCCCTGGCGATTCGGTGTCGTAAGAAGCACAGATTAGGCGTGTGAAGACGAGCGGTACCATGAGGAGCAAGAACGCGTCGCGCGATAGGGCACTACTAGTGCAGCGAGATACCGCTAATGATCTACGTCTCGAGCGCCGTTGTCTCCTCGCAGTCTGCGCCGCAGCATCTGTTCCCCTTTCGCCAAGCGCTTCGCTACAACTAGAAGATCAGAGCCACGCCCGCCAGCCTTCTCCAAGTGGATTGTACCGCGAAGCGCATGGAGTCTCACGCCTCCCTCTCGCCAATGCTCAGCTGATTGCAACTGTTGACGCAGTTGACGTGATGACTTCAGCTGATATGTACCCAAGCTGCAAAGACATGGTACTTCCCTTTAGTACTAATAGTACGTTTCAAAAATCTTCATAAATTTACTTTATATCAAATTACTTTTGATAATTTATAACTCATAGTATGTTACCAACCTTTGACACGGCGGAATAGGGGCGTTTGTTCTGACTCCTTTCGTCAGCTTCAAGCAAATCTTGGGAGAGCGCCGGGAGTTCATGTTTCTCCTGTGGCTCTCGGTGGCCGTCTGCATTGGACACCTCGTAGGCACCAAGGCACTGACTCGAGTGGCGCCAGTGGTGGTGCTGCTGCTCAATCTGCTCTAACTACAGCCTCTCAACCCCGGAGAACCCGCTGGAAACCCCATCATCGCCGTGTTTTCGCCCATTTTTCAATGCATTTTTTGGCGATTCTCGCCGCCTTTTGCCTTGCGCTGCTGCCGCTGGCAAGCCCGTGGAGGCTGTCGCCATTGCGGGCCACCGTGGGCAGCGACTTCGACCTCTCGTCCGCCGTGCTGGCCTTCCTGAACCGGGAACTCAGCGCTGACGTCCGCTGCCAATGGGTGGCGACGCAGTCGGCGCTGGCCGAGGAGGCCAAGCGACGCAACGCGTGGACCCAGGGTAGCTATGTGATGCTGGAAGCCAGCGCCAAGGCCATCACGCTGGACGGCGTGGAGATGGACGTCAGGGTGCAGCAGAAAAACTTCTTCGGCAAGACCTCGGAGACGCTGGAAAAGACCCTGATCCCCTGGCCGGAGGACTGCAAGGAGGACGTGGCCACGGGCTCTCCTCCGGCGCTCCGCAGGGCGCTCATGGCAGTGGCACGGGAGGCGCGAGACGCTGCCGTTGTGCCAGACAGCGGACCGGACGTGTCGGTCGCGTTGCTGCGGCTGCCGCAGGGCACGTCGGCCACGGAGCAAAGCGGGGGCAACCCCGGGCAGAGCCTGGAGCTTCCGGTGAACTTTTTGCTCAACAATGTGCCGCACTCTACGCTGGCGCGGCAGTTCATCTACAGAGACATCACCCGCGCGGTGTGCGAGGCGATGGCGGATCCCGCGCTGCCGAAGAGAGGGCAGATCACCTGTCTGGTGCCCGAGACCAATCCCAGCATGGACACGTATCGGATCGGCACGATGCTGGAGCTGCTCCGCGACGTTGCATGTGAGATTGCGTTCGGAGGCGTCGATGGCGAGCCGAAGCGCGTGCGTTTTCTTGTCCAGCCGTCCATGGGCGAAGGGGCCTTCACGGCACTCCCGCTTGCCCTCAGTGGGGTCCGCGCCTTGCTCGAGAGGATGGATTGGGGCGAGCTGCCCCCTGAGGTCGCCACCAAGCTGGCAGAAAAGGAAGGCGCCTCCGGTGGTAAGGCGACACCCGCCAGAGACCAAAGCAAAGCGGCGCCAGTTGAACGCCCTAGCCCACCGCCGGCGCCTCAGCAGTCTGGAGCTGCCCCACCGGATCCCGCCGAGCCCAAGGTTGTCAGTGTGAATGGCAACACGGCGCTCACTGCAAAGCCCGATCCCGCCGAACCCAAGGTTGTCAGTGTCAATGGCAACACGGCGCCCACTGCAAAGCCCGATCCTGCCGAACCCAAGGTCGTCAGTGTGAATGGCAACACGGCGCCAACTGCAAAGCCCGATCCTGCCGAACCGAAGGTCGTCAATGTGAATGGAAAAGCACCGAAGAAGGTCGGGAAGATCGGAAGAGCGGGATATGCCGAGCCCGCAGGAAACCCAGGGCCTGAAGAGCTCAAAGGACTCATTACTTTCGGGACGCTTGGAGCGGATGCTGTCGACGACGACATTTTCTTGTACATCTGCGTTGCACCCCAGAACATCGTCGGCGGCAACGTCCTCGAGCCGTTGAAGGCCCTCACGGACGCGGCAGAGGCCAGGGGCCAGCGGGTGCTCGTGGTGAACCCGCGGCTTGAGGACCGCCCATCGCCGAATGACGTGATGCAGGTGCGAGGGCGTGGCGAGCGACGGGCCTTTGCGAATTCCTTCCTGGAGAACGAGATGTACAACTTGCGATTGCTCTACACCAGCGGAGTCAGCTACTTTCCCATCAAGGGGGCGATGTACAGGAAGAACTACAAGGAGCCCTATGTCTTGAGCTTGCGCAGGGACGTCGACCCAGCCGATCCCTCCGGTAGAGCGTATGGCGCCAACGTGAAGGAGGTGTACGAGCCCTTCACGACCTTCGAAGGGCGACCGACGGACAGCCAGATATCCGAGTCGTTCGCCAAGTTTAGACTCTAGTGCGAAGCAAACTTGCTACAAAATGGCGGAGGTGGTGCCTACACGCTCCAGTCATCTTTTTCGCAGTCGCCATTGTGATCGCTATCGACACTCGTTGACCACCAGGCTTCCCGATGAGAAGCTCGAGTTCCGCGCGAAGCTCAAGATCGGCGCCTCGTCTCGTCCAGAGGACTCCCGCAGCATCGTACAGCTCCCATCTGGTGCAGAGAAGAGTGAGGGAGCGACACGCTGACCCAGCATCACCGCATCCTCGCACCTGAAGGAGACCATCTGAATACCTGGCAATGAATGGTCTTCGCACAGGTCTCGCAGCAGTCTTCGGCAGAGGAAGACCGTCTCGAGGTCTTCGCCCGCGATTGCCGGATCTCCTGGCAAAGGCCGCAGAATATCTGGTTATCAACCACGTCGGGACAACCATCCGCGGAGAAGAGTCAGGCTCACCTGTCCCCCGCGCAGTTCGAGGCCTTTGTGAATTGCGCAGGCCACGGGAGGACTGCCACTGCTGCTCTCCACGTCGTGGAAGCTAAGGAATGGATTCCACTCAGGCTCTGCCAATCTCTCGCGAACGCCCCTCACGAATCTTTGCCAAAGATTAGTGCTGAGCAAGTCCTTCGCCATCTCTACGGACAGGTGTACCTTAGGGCGTGAGGGGAGAATCTCCCGTTGAGATCCCGCTTCTGGTAGTTCTCTTCTTGGGAGAAGTCGACGGACCGGGCACCCCTTGCCCGGCGCCACCCGAGCGCTTCATGGGACTTCAGCGCGTAATGGTAGATCGTGAGCCCTCCCGAGCAGCACTGCGGGCTCCACTTGTGATGCGGCCTGGGCCGCATCAAGCTGTGTTGATCGTCGAGATCTAAGAGGCACGACCGGCAATGAGTCAGCAGCGGGTGAATACCTGAGGAAACCGCTGATTCCCGCTCACCAAAGTAGCTGTTTCCTTCCATGTTCATCTGAGCCATGGCGCACGTGACTGGAGCGTCAAAGTCTTCGTTGTTCGGGTCGTCCGGAACAAAAGCACGACGGCACTGACGTTCCCTGTGTTGGGGCGTTGGGCAAGGTTTCACCGAGGACCTTGAAAAGAGGACCTCGCGACGTCTGCACGCACCTCGTCATCACTTTGAACAGTGGGTCTTCCCTCCCGATATGGCGCGGCCAGTGCTCCCCGACATTCGTTTCCCCAAGTGCTTCATCCTTCAGGCATCGATCTACAAGCCCATCGTCATGCTTTGGCGAAGCTCAGGGTGATTTTTCCAGCCTCATCCAACCACCGCACACAAACGCACATGCACACCCCTTTTTACCCGTCCCGAAAGTAAAGAAGAAGGGCAAAGGAATGAATGAAAGCACCCACATGTGTTCAGGACAGCTTTGGTGTGGCGGCACTCTCCGCAGTAGTTGGCGATGTACTCGAAGGACTTCGCGCTGCAATGCGGAACCCCCGTGCCTTGCAGCGACTGCTCGTCGCACGCGCCTCCGGACCAGAAGTGCGTCTCGTAGAGCGGGCCTGCGGGCTGAGCGAGGCAAGGAAGTGAGCAACTAGTCCGCGACGTACACTTGGAAGACGTCGGTGGTGGAAACCTAGACAGAACCGCAACGACACAAAGCATCATGGGTTTGCACCTGAGACACGAAGCCGTTGAAGCCGAACATCTGCCACCGAACCAGGACGTGAGACTGATCTTGTGGACATCTCGTCTCGAGGAACTTCGAGATGGAACAGGAGCTGCCGTCCTGCTCAACCATTCGGCCTCAGTGGGAAGTAGGCTTTGCCGTCTTGCACGTGCCGAGCGTACCTGCGCAAAGGAGTCGATGGGGAACATGTACTCGTCGGGATCCAAGAACACCATCCACCGCGACTGCGGCGCCACGTGCTTGTAGCAGTGCACCTGGCACGGAGCATCGCCGTGTGAAGCGATGAGTAGGGGCCGGCGCTCCGGGACTGCTTACCAGCAGATCGGCAATCTTGTGCGGCTCTTCGGTGTCCAACCGTCGGTGCCAGACCTCCGGACCTCCCATGTACGTCACAATCCCCTTCCGTGCATACTCCTCTATGATAGCCTGCGCAATGGTGCTGGCTTACATGCCGCAGGGGAGAGGAAACAAAGCATCCGAGCATCCGAGCTTCCTACCACTGTGGCATCCGTCGAGTTGTCGTCGTAGAGTAGGATCTGCTCGACTCCCACCTGGCGGGAAAAGCACATCGCCCCGGCTCAGTATTCATAGGCCTTGTCGGGTCATGCGTCGCGTTTGGGTCGCTACCATCTGATGAAAGACGATCCACGGACGCAGCCAGCGCGCTTCGTTTCTCACGCTGGCGCAGATCGTCAGGCCATACCGCGGCTCGGAATTCGCCGAGGGACCAGCCGAGTCTTGCCGCCCGCCAGCGCGTCTTAGGAGAACCACAGCAGATACCACGAAGACCGTCCCGAAGAGGAAGGCAACGAGACCTCGCCAAAGCAGCGAGCGCCAGCGACCTTTGGGGTTCTCCTTCACCGGCGACGCGCGCCAGAGCCGCGTGGTTGCGCTCATTCCCGCCCCGCGGGATTCCCAAGAGTGCGGCAGCTCTTTCGATGCGGCATGGCCGCTCAACTGTAGGGCATGGCCGCTCCAAATTCAGATTCCGCGCCGCTGAAGTTACCGGGACAGAGGCAAGGCCCGTCTCTGCTAGAGCCTTAATATAGGGAGGTAGCTCACAGCCTCGGGGATGTACACTGTCTACAATCTATGGTGACGCGGTGCTTCGGTTGGTGCGCCCTTCGACAGCGCGACCGAGGTCAGGCGACAACAGCGTCAATCACTGTGGCGTTGAAGGCGCTGCCGGCGCCTTCGACTTGAGGAAGGTGGCTCGACGGGCGATTTGCCTCGATTTGTGGCGCTGTTGGGGGAGGGGCAGCTCCTGGGCATTTGGTGTTGAATTGAAGTGGACTGCTGGCGAAGAGTCGGAAGCGAGGTGAGTGAGGAAGTCGAAGGCGGCGGATTCTCTTGAAGAACGCATGAAGTTGACATGAGTGAGTAGGCACTTTTTGGACCGCCAAGAGCGTTTCCCCCACGCCAACCGGACACTCCTCCTTATCCAAGAAAAGTCACGATAACGCATCCAACGGCGTGGCACAAATGCCACCGACGTCGCTTCATGAACATCCGTCGGTGATCTCGATGCCATGCCCCTCGCTGCAAACGGTTGCCCCATGGTGCTGTAGGTGTAGCTTTTCAAGGAGCCATGCGAAAGGGAAGACACCCGGCAACCTTCCCTTGTCCTGTGCGATGAACGCCGCAACGGAAAAACTGGCGGCGCCCGAATCGTCTTTGCGACACGAATCACAACAAGAACAACGAAGACATTCCCGTAACGTGCGGATCATGGTCAGCTCAACTTTCTGTATCATTCAAAACGAAGATTCGGTTCCGCAACCAATGAACGCCCCAGTCGCTTCCATCGAAGTTCCGCTTTGCGTCCGGCCGCTAAAGATCCCGCCACTTGTTCAGCATGAAACCGAACTCAGGAACGAGGGTCAAAGCGCCATCCTTCGCGCCCAGCAATGTTCCTTTCAAATATTTTGTAATACCAAAGTCTTTGTACCCCGCCAATTGGGGCCGTTGTTGTTTATCTTTCTCGTCGTCTCCGCTCCGGCGCCATACAACGGCTGCGGAAGCAGCCGCTTGGTGTTTCCCCGCGCGCGCGCGCATCAGTTGTGGAGCATGTCGAACTCCAACTGGGTCGGCAACCCTTCGGGCTCCTCGGGGTACGGCACGCCGGCGCCGGCGAACGCGTATGGCTCTCCGCCGCCGAGCGGCGACAAGTGGCCAACGCTCGAGATGCGCCTGCTCATTCTTCGGGTGTGGTTCGCCGGCACGGCCATCGCGATGATGGCCGCCGGCGTGCGCGTGGTGTTTCTGCAGTCTAGCAGCGGGGACGACGCCAGCGCCAACTTCAGCGTGGGCATGCTGGGCCTGTACGCCTTCGTGTTCGGCCTGCTGGTGTTTTGCTACGAGGTCCACTTCGCGTCCATCGCGGCCATCATCGCCTCCAAGTTCGGCTTCATGTACAAGACCTGGAGCCGCGTCATCTTCTTCGTCCTCGCAGGCATCATCTGCTGCCTGCTGGACGTCGTGGGCTACGTGGCCGCCGGCGCCATCTTCGCCGGCATCCTGCTCACGCTGTACCTGTACTTCACCGACGACGAGTTCCGGGACGTCCAGCAGAAGATGCTGGAAAGCGACCTGGGCACCTACGCAGAGAGCTACCAGGCGCAGCTGGATCGGCAGGGCATCAGCAGCGAGCAAGCGGTGACGACCAAGGATGACAACTGGGCTTAAGGCGCTTTCGACTGGGTCCTCGGGCGAGGTCGGTGGGTTTCCTTTCTCTTCGAGCTACAAGGGCCCGATGTGGTGGAAAGGTGTGGCTCGCGAGGGGCGGTCTACCTGGCGGATTGCGCAGTTGGTAATGAGCAGGAAAGGAAGAGCAATCCGCGATTGAACGATGCCAGCGTTTTCTCTCGTCGCTTGTTTTCGTCTCGGGCTTTCCTTTTGTCTCTCTCTGTGCCTCCCTTTCTCGTTGTCTGCTTCTCCGTGTCGAGCTATCGTACTCTGGCTCATTCGCTCGCTCGCTCGCCGTTTGGCTGCACCGTCTCTCCGTGTCGCTGCAGCCAGAAGGCGAAGCATCTCTAGCCAGCAACAGCTTCCCCATATTGAGGGACGCTTGGCTCGGCCTTTGTTCGCGTCGCTCTACAGAAATGCGCTGGGGTCTCCGACCGGCGGAGGCGGTAGGGAAGTCGGCCTGCTGAGGTTCGGCGCGCTTCGCTTCACCGGTGGGAAGAGGGCGAGAAGGCGCAGCACGTGGGTCTTGGGCGCGAGGCAGAAAATGAGATCTTCCGGATAGACGGCACATCTTTTTGGCGGGCCCGTAATCACATACGCCGCCGCCGGCGCCTTGCTTGCCTCTTTCTCCGTCGGAGGCACCCGTCGGTACAGCGCGAAAGGCATGGTGAAGAACTTGGACAGCAGGATCTTGGTCAGGTCGCCCCAGGCCCTCTCGCGGTCGTTGATGGGCAGCCCGAGCTGGATAAGCACGTTGTCTGCGGCGCGGGTGTCGAACACCCGGCTCACCTCGGCGCTGTGCTTCTTCTGCTCGACGTCCTCCACGGCCATGAGCTTGAGCACGAATTCCGGCAGCGCCTCGTTGAGGAGCGTCTGGCAGGTGAGGCTGTTGAAGAAGTCCAGGGACACGCCCTGGCCAGAGGTGAAAAACGGCAGCAGCGCCGCGGGGTTGATCGAGAAGGAGATGCGGCCCTGCGACTGGTCGGTGGCGCTGGCGACGTACTCGTGAATTTTGTCGACGAGAGACGCCTTGTCCCCCTCGCACTCCGCCGCCTCCATGAGCGACGCGCGCTCGTCGGCGTCGATGGTCTGCCAGCGCCGCACGCGCTGCACAAAGGTCTTGAAGTATACGCGGTTCAGCACCCTCAGCGTGGCGGCCGACGCGGACTCCACGCAGAAGCGGAACTGCGGTATCTTGAGCACCTTGCCGTAGCGGCGCCGCCCCACGTAGTCCAGCAGGTAGCTGAGGATGAAGGTGAAGGCGAAGACGGCCTGGCGGTCGATGCTCTCCTCGGCGCGGTTGCTGTCCTCCCCAGACATCGCCAGCGAGGAGTCGTCGTCGAGGCGCATGATGCAGATGGCCCGCGCGCTGTGGACGCACGCCAGCCGCATGGAGGTGTTCGAGCGCGCGTGGCCGTGGCACACGTACACATCGGGAAATCGCAGGACCTGCGCGGCCGCCGAGCGCTGCAGATGCTCCGCGTCTGCCAGCTCCTCCACCAGCAGCACGATGGGGAAGTGGAACTCTGACGCCGCCAGGTAGTGACGCCGCACGGCGCTCAGGAAGGCGGACATGTCGCGGCCCAGGCGCCGCAACACCACCACGAGGTGATCAGAGAACTGGAGCCGCGCGTTCTTGTGCAGCAGGCGACCAGCGCAGGACCTGGGGGACAACACGGCGTTGTGCTCGCTGACGCTGACACGCGGCGAGTCCACATCGAGGATGACGTCCTTGACCACCGAGCGTCTTGGCGAGGCCGCGGCGGCCCAGACGGAGTCGGGCTTCACGCTCTTGACCCGCTCCGCGTCGTGCGCGTCCATCGCCATGACCAGCGCTTTGCATTGGACTTTGGGCGTGGTGTCTGGGCTCAGCGCCAGGTCGAAGTTGAACAGCACGTCTTCCGCTTCGTCCCCCATGTCATCGTGGCGCCCGGTACTTCGGAACATCGGCGACACCAGCGTCTCGCGATGCAGCACCTCCAAGCTCCGCGGATGTAGCAGCAGGCGTTGGAGCCCAAGGACGAACACGCCGCCCTCGAGTTCTTGGTAGACCCGGAGCGCAAAATCCCGGTACGAACGACCGCGCCAGGCATCGTCCATATCTACCAGGCGCAGCTCGAAGTCGGTGCCCTCCACGTAGCTCTGCAGCTGCTCTTCTGGCTGCGCGCGCTCGGTTTGTAGCAGCGCCGCTTCCCGGAGGTTCTTGGCGTACGCCATGTCGGCCTCGCGAACGCGCTGGAACAACGCGCTGTCCAGCACGCCGCCCACGTGACTACTCCGCAGCAAGTTGTGCAGCATCGGCGCGAAGCCCGGGAACAAGGCCGTGGTGGCCAGACAGCCCATGCGGAAGGCGTCGAAGCAGAAGATGTAGTCTGCGTCCGCTGCCTCCAGCGCAGGTCGGTTCTGTGTGGCGCAGAGTTGCACGAAGGTATCAATGCTGGGTGAATAGTTCTCCACGAGCAAGGCGCGCATGGTGTTTTGCTCGTCCTCGCGAAGCGCCTCGTGGGTCTCGTAGTCCGCCAGGACAAAGCATGCTTTGGCGTTTTGGGCGTCGGCACGGCGCAGGTCGAAGTTCGACTGAACCGAGCCGCGCAGCAGCGTCACTTGGCCGCTGAAGGCCGGGTCCAACGCCAAGCGAGACAAGGCGGCCGACGGCTCCGTGGGACACATGATGACCACGGTGGGCGCCGTGGCCGCGGCGCCCAGCCGGTCCGGGTGGAAGAATTCCTTGAGGAAGGCGCGGAACATGTTGGCGAGGTGCGCGTGGCCCACCAGCAGCACATGCTCGCGCCCGCGCCCGCGGAAGCTCGCCCGCGCGTACTGGCTTTGTAGACGTAGCAGGTCGACTAGATTGTTCACCTACATCCATCATACATGTGAGGGGGGGGGTTAGCAGGAGAGGGTTAGTGGGTTGGAGAGGTTGACGACAGCAAGGCTTCATGCTGCCGATGGGCAGATGCGTCCTTGGATGGTTCTTTTCTCCCCGAGTTGCTGTCTTCGGACGGAAAAGAGGAAAGCTTGGGGTGCGTCTCGTGTGAAACAGGGGGAAAAGAAGATACAACGTGTGACCAGCCGCAAAGCCATAAAACCTTACCTGGAGCGGCACGCAGATGATAGCGGACACGATGAGCGCGGAGAGGAAGCTGCGGCCGAGCGTGGTGGCCGGGCTGATGTCTCCGTAGCCCACCGTGGAGATGGTGACGATGACGAAGTACAGCGAGTCTCCAAAATTCACGCCCTCGCTCTCCATGAGCTGGAACAGCCCGGCGCTCACGAAGATTACCACCATGTCCAGCAGCACCGTCTCCAGCAGCTTGAGGTCCACCGGCGACAGCGGCAAGCGGTGGATCACGCGCAACAGGCGGACCACTCGCAGCAGGTGTGCCAGATCGAAGAGATCAGAAGCCACCGACCGCCGGCCCCACGCACTCAGCTCCAGCAGCAGCGGCACCAGCGTCGCCACCTCCAGCGCCACAATGGGCCGGAGCCAGAAGGCCACACGGTTCTTGGCGGCTAGAAAGTTCGCTGCCAAGTCCGCGGAGAACACACAGAACAACAGTGCCTCCGCCCCATATCCCCCGCGCCGCAACTTGTAGCTGTCCGTGATGTACAGCGCACAGCCTACCAAGGTGAGCACCTGCACCAGCAGCTCCCACGCATGGCCCAGCGCCGAGAACGCCAAGCCAGCGCGCAAGCGTTCGCGAAAGGCCAAGTCGGCTCGTCGGGCGGCGAACTCGCGCCGCTCCAGACGACTCAAGGCTCGCAGCTGCGCTGCAGTGGCCACGCGCACCAGCGACGCGGCCTTGGGCGCGGACAAACCCTTGAGGAAGCGTGGCGCATGTGCGGTGGTGGGCAGGCTGGGTCCGGGGTCGCCCAGCTCCGACAAGTCATCGAGCCACAAGTTGTGCGTCAGGGCTTCCGCGTTCTCCACCGAGGGCCTGCGGTGGGAAGTAACGTGTGGAACCTCGCCGATCTCGGCGTCGTCGTCGGCGCCGGACTCCGAAGAGGAACAGCTGTCGCCGCGTCGGTGCTTCTGCGTCTCTCGCAGACGAGCCTGCGTGAGTTGCATCATCGTGCCTCCATGCAAGGTCCTCTCCAGAGACACAGCTGCGACGCCGCAGCGCCTCTGTCGTCACTCAAGGTCAGACCGTCTAGAAAAGCGGCGTCGTGGGAGGCTCTAAGACCTTGTGCGGCAGCGGTACGGTATTTGCCAATGCGGCTGAAGCAGAGCGTAAACTCTGACGCGCTCTCGGCCAGTGGACCGGTAGAGTGCGTGGAAGACGGGGGATCTTACTGGCGAGAGCATGAGGCTCTGCTTCCTATGACGCGGGAGTGCTGCTGATACGCCGGAGAGACCAATCGCAGCAACAGAGCGGGGCAGCGGGGATAGCTGTAGGAGACCCTGATGGAGCTCCCGAACGGTACCCAGCCGTCCTTCCGCATGGGAGCGACATGTTTGGTCCGAGTCGATTGGTTGCCCCATTGGCCCTGGCAAAGATAATTCTAGGCAACAAACAACAAACCACGGCGGCGGATCTTGACGACGGCGACGCCACACTTCCTCCAGCGGATGGGCGTAAGGGGCTCACCTGTCCTTCCCACTCCCATGGGAAAACTTCCAACTCAAACGTGCGTCACCTGATGAGCTTGTTGGAGAGGGAGGAGATAAGCAGGAAGGACGGAGAAGAGGGAAGAAACCAAGAAAGGACTGAAACAAGCACTGCCGACCGCCAAAGACAAAGGAGGAGTCCGCCGCCGAAGCTCCAGATCTCACTTCTCTCTTCCTCTGGTTTATTCATGCAGTCGACGCCGCCCGAGGAGAGTGGAGGGAGAATGACAGAAAAGCTTGGTTGATGGCGAGCAATTGCGACAAGCAGTGGTGCAAAAGGGCTGCCGGGGGATGGTGAACACTTCATGTCTTTTCTTCCGTGAGAGCTTTTCACGCTGTACTTACCTTGATCCTGGCATGAGGCGGCAGCAGCAGCAAAGCCTTGGTGCCTCCTTGATTTGTATTGCTTCTGACCAAGTACTTTCGGAACTATCAATCCAATTCTGCGACGGAGAGGGACCGAAAACGAAAGCAGCACCCTCGCGTCCTCTCGACGTGATTCTTGC
This sequence comes from Pinguiococcus pyrenoidosus, assembly GCA_019677205.1. NCBI lineage: Eukaryota > Pinguiophyceae > Pinguiochrysidales > Pinguiochrysidaceae > Pinguiococcus > Pinguiococcus pyrenoidosus. The sequence goes on along the minus strand of JAAMXY010000262.1, from coordinate 77,720 downwards.
CGAGGAAATGTAGCACTACCATTCGCACGCAAGGCTTCACAGTCTAGCTTAGGAGAAGTAGAAGCGATCGCAGCGATGCAACAGCGGGTGCAGCGGTTTACGGAGCCGTTCCTCGTCAAGTTTCCACCCCCCGGCTTCCCAAACTGCGTTTGCCGACAAATGACGGGGTCATGGTATCCTCGCCTCCTCATTTCGTCGCGAGCGCCCTGTGATCTTGCCATCTGAGGCCATCCGGAAACCAAAAACCCAAATGAGCAGAGCCTTCGGGATCTTTGGTTCTTCACCGTGGGAACGAGATTCCGAAGCCACTTTCCGCACCCAAGCATTTTCCCACACAATGCAAATCGACGATTCCGTCGTTCCTGAATCAAACGCTTCACAAAGCCCATGGGGCCGCGTAGTAATTCTGCTCGACTTCTCCTTCAGAACGGAGACTACTTCTCGGGAACCTCGCTTTGCTTGCGGTCGGCTGCTGAATGTCCATCTTGGGAACAACTGAGCACGGATGTCGGCATGGTGATGATGGCAAGGAGGCGAAACGTGTGCGCAATTGACCGACCAACCAGCAGGCGCGAGAAAAAGAAAGAAGAGAGGTTTCTGTTCACGTAGCATTCGGTTCTCAGAGTCTTTTTCTCTCTCTCTCTCCCCCTCTCTCGCATATATAACGACCTTCCTTCGCAATCATGGATACACTTTTGATGCGACCCCGATAATGCACGTGCATCCTGGACTCCATCGAGCTCGCGTAGAAGTTGTATCAGGCAAGTTCTTTGCATATCAACCATATTTCATCAGGACTGCTCTTTGTACAGCATGTCTGTCTCCTTCTTCTTTGATAGATGAGTCCTGTTCGGCGTCTTATTCTACTTCGGCAACTTCTACCGCAAATCCCACGACATGTGGGATTTGCGGAGGGGCTTCGCGCCTGACGATAACGATAATGACGACGAGGACGATAACAACAATGGCAGCTCCGGCGCAGAGAGCGATGACCAGAAAGACATCAGCCGACAACGACCGGGCTGAGTCGGGCTCCTTCGATGAACTGGACGATGACGTGGGAGATGTCGTGGGCATCCCCGGACACATGGTACAGAGCTCGAAGTCGCCCTCGTAAGTGAAGAAACCTTCAACAACAACCGCGTACTCCTGGCTGGGATCGAGGGGGACGTCGAGGATGGTGAGAAGCTGGCTCCAACTGCAGAACGAGTCGTCGAGGAAGGCGATCTCATCCTGCAGCACGACGGAGCTCCGCAGGGGATCATAAGACCCCTGAACGATGGTGTACACTCGGAGATACGTGTCGAAGCTTGTGAAGCCGTTGCATGTTGAGAACACATGTGACCCACTCTCGACCGGCCGGAAGTAGTAGAGAAGCTCCGCAGACGGATTGCCAAGCGCGCTGGTCATGCCTGGGCCGTCGGTGCTGCCTCGGACGCATGCTCCGCACGCTAGGCCTCCTTCTATGGTCGTCCGCTGCTGCTCGACCGAAGGGCTGCTCGACCGGTCCGGAGTTGGCGCGGCGCTGCGTGTTGGCTCGAAAGTTGGCGACATCGACATCGTGGGGCTCTTGCTGATCGTTGGCTCCCCCGACGGTACTTCTGTTCTCAAAAAGTTGAAACAGGTGTCGCTACCCGGTGGTCCTTCCGCGAGACCAGGGTTACTCGAGCCAGGCGCCTCCGAGCTTCCACAAGTGGGATCCAAGCACTGTTGGAACTCCTCGTGTCCGTAATCACCATCGCCGCACTCGTAGCCGAAGTAGAAGGTTTCGATCTCCGAGCTACAGCAGTCTTCGCAGCAGTCCCCTAGGACCAGGAGCATCAAGATTAGGACGGATCCTTTAGTGGAAAAGCGCATCCCCCCACGTTCCAGAGCGCTTCTCGAGCGTTCAGCCTCACCTCCGTCATAGAAACACTCCGGCTTGTTGTTCTGCGCAGAGAAGGAGAAGCAGCAGAAGGAGGAGAAGAAGGCAGAAAGGCCAAATCAGTGACGACTCCAGTTTGGCCAGACAGGCAAGAGAGCAAGGAAACCCAGAAGACAGCAGAACGACGCTGCTCACCGCTTCATCGCAGTAGAGATCCCCGATCCAATGATTAATACAGGTACTTGTGACGATTCGGTAGCACTGCTTCACATCTACCCGAAGCGTGCCCAGGCCGTCCTCCGAGCCGATGATGTCTGTGGAAGCCGAGTCAGGTGGGCAGGCTTTGCAAGAAGTCTGACCCGGCTCGTCTTGATACTGCCCTTCCGGGCAAGGCGTGCATTGGCTCATCGTCTCGTTGTAGAAGGCGCCGGTGATGCAGGCGGTGGGGTCGGCGCGGTTCAGCGACGCGGAGATCATCTGCGGCTTGGTGATGGCGAGCATGTAAAGCATCCGCTCGAACTGGCCGTCGGTGAATTGAGACAGGCAGACGTCGTCGGAGTAGTCCATGTAGTTCTCAATGGGATCCAGCCGCCCGCTAGGCTCGGAGCACGTATCGCGCGGGCTGCAGGCGTCCTCGAAGCCGCCAAAGTGCGGTTCGAACTCGGGCGGGGTGTCCTCGACGAGGTCGTTCCAAGTGCAGTCGCATTGGTCAAAGGTGAGCGACTGAAAGGTGTGGAAAAGGCCGAAGCCGTGGCCCCACTCATGCACCAGCGTGTCCCCCTGGCAGCCTCCGTTGCACTCGTCCCCATCGATCGTCCGGTAGTCGTTCACCGTGCCGTGCAGGGTGCTGTCCTCCGGCGCCGCATCCGGAAACACCGCGTAGCCGAAGATGTTGGTACGGAGGCAGTCCAGGAAGTACGTGTTGAGGGCCGAGGGGATGGCATGGGCGGCCTTGAAGGCGTTCATCATGTCGTCGTCCACGCAGCCATTCAGGAAGACGTCCGGGTCGTCGTAGTCCTGCCTCGTCCAGCTCGAGAAGTGGATGTACGGAGAGAACGCCGCGTTGAGGTGATCAAACTGCTGCTGCAGCTGCGCGTCGCTCAGTCGGCCCTCCTCCCCGGCGTGGACCACGTGAAACACCATGGTCGGAAAGTCGATGGTCTCCACTGCGTAGCCCTGTAGTCTGCGGCGCCGATGCGCGCCGTTCGAAGTGCGATACACGGAGCGAAGCACGTCTCGATGATTCCGCGGCAGCGCCAGTCGGCGCACCTCGTCCGCAGATCGGTCGTCCGTGCCGCAGTTGAACGGTCTTCCGCTCTGGCCGCTTCGCCCGTCGGCGCCCGCGTCCTTGGAGTGCACGCCATGATGCTCATGGGAATGGCGGTGGGGGTGCGGGTGCTGATGCGCCGCAGAAGCGCCGTGCGCATGTGCAACGGCGCCGAACGAATGTGCCGCGAGGCAGAGCGCGCGGAAGATCCAGCGGCTTCGCATCGCGTTGGCGCGCTTTGGGATAGAACGGACTGGCTAAACCTCCATGGCGGCCTTCTGGCGCCTTAGAGTGGTGGACCTAGCGGCCAAGAAGGCGACAGCGACGCCAGCTTTTGCCGAGGACCCGCGTGAGAGGGCGCTCGCAAAAGGGCGGGAACAGGGGCACAAGCGGTGCTGGAGAGGGGTGAAAGTCAGTTGACTCGCTCGTCCGTAAATTCGGTTGTGCGCTCGGGTGCGGATTGGTTGGAGGCCTTGCCTGTCGCAGATCATTGGATTTTGAAGAAGTCGTGCTGAGATGGCCTTCCAGGATTGGGAGAGGAAGGGTGATGTGCAAATCCCATTGGACCGATGCTAGTGCATAGAACTTTACATTCTTCAGGAGACCAATGAGGGGAAAGGAGGAGAAGAGCGTTCACCGTTCATGGCCATAACCATCAACGGCGAGGAGGCGAAACCGAAAGTTGCCAGGGTGGTCCATGTCCCTCCCCATTTTTGGAGGGCTTGGCCAATCTCCCCTCGGCAGAATCCTTTCTCCGAAACAGGACCAGCGACTCGGGCGTCCGCTTTGGATGGTGGATGGATGGGATGGGATGGATGGGCGAGGAGAGCAGTCTCTCCCAACACACATACACCTCATCTCATCTCGTCTCATCTCGTATCGTCTCATCTCATCTCATCTCGTCTCATCTCGTATCATATCGTATCGTATCGTATCATATATCATATCGTATCATATCCTATACCGACACCGCATGAGACGAGAAAGACACACAGTGAAGGATGAGAAGTTGTGCGGTGCGTGATAATCCTTCCATTCGACTTTTTTTCCCAGAGGAGAAGCCGCCTCTTGGTTCGCGCCTTTGCTCTTCCAGACTCGGCCTTTCTCAGTGTGTGTGGAGAATAGCACAGAGCGAAAGTCGCATAGAAATTCCCTATTACACTCTTTCGTTCGTCGAGCACAGCGTGGAGGCAAGAGCCAGCGCTTCCTACCCTGCGGGGGCCCCAACGCTACCCGAAAGACGGGCTACGGTGCGCACCCCTGCTAGTTCTGCTGCCTATCCTACGGCCGTATCCTGTTCACCTTACCCCCAAACGTAAGTGACTTGGTGCCTCTGCAAGCCGGGCCCAGACCAGCGTGCTGCACGCCGCCGCGACGATGCCAATCACAGCGCTAGTCGAAACCCGCCGCTTCCAGCCCGGCGACGAGGCCAAGGGCGATGGGGTAAACGAGCAGAACGAAGCACGCGAGGTACACCCGCTGAACTGGAATCAGCGCGAGAAGGCCGACCGCGAACTGCACGAAGAGGATGGAAATCGTCTCCGCCGTGTACTGCCAAGCCAACCGCTGCGGACACAGAGACGAAATCCTCCATTTTGAGCCCTCGGCACGGTAGACACCCGCCCCATGTGACGCAAGCCTCACCTTTGCGTAGATCAGAACCATGAACACGCCGAGGCAGAATGTGTTGTTCATGCTGCCCGCACCCTCCAATGCCGTCAGCGAGATGGTGATGCTGTTTCGGGTCTTCTTCAGAGCGTAGTTGTACGACGCGATCAGCTCGGACGCGTTGGACGCCAGCGGTGCGAGAATGAAGGACACGTAGAACGGAGGAACGTTGATGCGCTTTCCGAACTCAGAGAGCACGTCCACCATCGGGTCGGAGAAGAGAAGGACGAGCGCCGTCCCGAGTCCCATCATGTAGAAAGAGCGCATGAGGACCCGCCGCTGCTGCTCCTCCGGGGGCAAGTGCATGAAGTCCTCGGGCCTGCGGATCGCGGCGTTCTACTAAAAACCAGCCAGGCATTCCCTGAGACGTCGCCAAGGCACGTACATTTCCTCTGGCTCTTCCTCGTCCGTGGTTTCTTTGGACCCGGCCTTGGCTATTGCTTCGCGAGCCGCCGGGTCGTCCATGAGCTCCGACATGCCCTGAACGAACTCTTGCAGGTTGATCTGCAGTGAAACATGCGGGGTGAGCTCGCCCGGGCTCCTCAGATACGCAATCCTACTGCTGAATCTAGTGCCTCACGTACGTGCCCATCGCTGTTGGTATCATACTTGTCGAAGCGGTCGTTGACTTCGTCGAAATCTGCCAACGACAGCATGCTTAGTTTGTTGCCACGTGAGCAAGGGGCGCGATTTGTCGTCGCCGAGACTTACTGAGGGTTATGCCAAGGTCGCGCAGTACGAGGGTGAGCTCCCGGCGATCGATCTTGCCGTCGCCACTCTCGTCGTAGAGGACGAAGAACGGCTTCAGGATCTTCTCCAGGCGCGGATAGTGAGCGGCTGAACGCAGCAGCACCAGCGTGAGCACGGAAGCGTCCTGACCCGAGCACCGACACGGGATCACTTACTCCTGTTCAGCGGAGTCGACTCGGAAACCGGGCCATCCTTGACGAAGCTGCTCATCACAGCAAGCAGACTGATCTCTCCCTTCTTGATCTTTTCCACGACCACAGCGTCCACCTTCAGAAACAAACCGGCGTCCTCATCCGACGTTTGCGATACCTAGCAGCGCTGAGCGATCAGGACTCTCTCTGTTGATCCGCCTTCCAAGGCCTGGGAATCGTACATGATACTGGTACACAAGGTACAAGATGAACGCCAGAACGCAGACGACCATCGCGGCGAGCGCCCACTTCTGCTCTCCGGCAGCAACCTCATCCGTCGGTCCGTGGAGATACGACGCCGGGACCTTGGCGAGAAGCGAGAAGCGAGAAGCGAGAAGCGAGAAGCGAGAAGCGAAAAGCGAGAAGCGAAAAGCGAAAAGCGCAGAGTGAGTGATGACATCGCAGACGCTAGGAAAAGGCCCGAGCACACTGCGTGCTTCCCAAAGCTTACTTGGATGAGCAGATAGCTAAGCGATGTGATCATCATGATCTGCGCGCCGACGCGAACGTCTTCGTGGGGCTGCACGCCCATCTCGAAGAGCGTCGACTTCATCCCGTCGATCTTGGGAACCTTGTACACGCAGTCGCCATCGCTGTCGATGTCGACGCGCCCAGCGTACACGGAGAGGAACCACGGGATCGTCAAAAGCATCGTGGTGCTGCCCGCCAGGGCGCCCACTCCGACAGCAAGCTGCTCCTGGGCGTCGGGGCCCATGCCTGCAAAGCCGCCGCTTTCAGAAACTGTATGCTTACGACTTGCCAGGCGATCCGACTCCGACACGTACCGCTAAAAAGCACAATTGCCCCATCGGGCACGGCTCCAAGCACTGGTAGGACACAGCTGCCCACAAGGCCGGCTAGACTCGGCACGAGCAAGAGCAGCTCGGAGCCTGGCGCAGCCACGAACGAACTTAGTGTTTTGCGCCCGAACATGCGTTCACTTCCAAACGCTGAAAGCCTTGCTTGGCTACTCCAAAGGCTTTAAGACTCGACGGAGGACTCGTCGGACGGCTTGACATTCCGCTGTGGCTTCGGCAGCGCGTTCTCTCTTTTTCTCCGCAAAAACTCGAAAGAACGCCGTGCGCTCGATCTTCCCTCGCACGTACCGTTGCTGATCATGTTGGACGCCTGGAAGAGAATGTAGCCATAGGCGAGTAGGAGGAAGAGCAGCTGGCAGAAGCCGTAGGGGCCTAGAAGCGCAAGAGATCCGCATTGAGCAAAGTGGCCGTTGGGATCTTTTCAGGATTTTGAAGGATCCGCGCGTCTCGCACCCTCCGGAAGCCCTTCCACATCGATGAAGATATCACTCAGACCCATGCTGCAGCGCGGCGACGCGGGCGGTCGCAGATCAGAGCGCAAAAGGCCTCAGCAAACCCGAGATCTTCAGAGCGCGCGATATCCGGGCGAAAATCGGAAATTTCGGCCAAGCCGACGAGGGCGGATACTCGACGATGACGAATATCGACTTTGACGACCTGAATGTTGCAGAGATGATCTGAATGTTGCAGAGATGAGCTGAACAATGATTCGGCGAGTTTTACGGCCTATCCAGACGCTTCCTTGAGCGCGGTTTCCAAGGCGAGGCGTCCACATAGGCGCATGCGCCATAATGGCCAAGCGGACGCTCGATGGCGCCACGCTTTTGTGGCCAAAGCCTTGGCACTGGAGGCGCCGCTTCGCTGCAGCTCAATCCGCTCAATGATATCGATCGATACTGCATGCAGCGGGACAGACGGAGCATCCGGTACCCCAAATCGATACTACAGAACGCCCTCTGCGGTGATGCGTATCTGTGTCGCGCGCGTATAGATACATGCTACATATGTGTCGCGTGCCCGCGGTGACCAAAAGAAAAGCGCTCTGGAACCATCTCGGTTCTTCGTCCGCTTAAGTCGACTTCCTCGCGACGCCACACGTTTGGTACAGGCCAGAAGCGCGAGGCGTCCCTCCAGCATGCTTTCCCTTTTGAGAAGGAGAGCGTCTCTGTCGCGCGCGCTCGTGCGCAGCATTTTCATCCAGACCGCCGACACGCCGAACCCTCTGTCGCTGAAGTTCCTCCCGAACGAGACGGTTTTGGACGCCGAGAGCGGCGTTTTCATCAAGAGCACGGACGCCAAGCTGATCAAGAGGTCTCCTCTCGCCCAGGCACTCTTCGATGTGCCGGGCGTGGAGGCGGTGTTCCTGGGGAAGGACTTTGTGACCGTCAACAAAGAGGACAACGACAACGTCACATGGGATTTGATGAAGTCTGCCGTCTTCTCGGCCATGATGGAGCACTACAGCAGCGGCAAGCCAGCCCTGGAGCAGGTGAGCGCAGCTTCGCCGGAAAGGGGGGTGGAAACGAGGGCGGTAGCTCACCCTGGCCACTCGGTTCCGTAGGCGGTTGTCGAGGCGCCCATGAAAGGCGCACCGGAGGACGACGACGACGAGGTCGTCGCGATGATCAAGGAGCTGCTGGCCACGCGCATTCGCCCTGCTGTCCAGGAGGACGGCGGGGATATCTACTTCGACAACTTCGACGCCGAGACGGGCATCGTTTATCTCGAGATGGCCGGCAGCTGCGCCGGCTGCCCGTCGTCCACGGTGACGCTCAAGCAGGGGGTGGAGAACATGCTGAGGCATTACATTCCGGAAGTGAAGGCGGTGATGGAGGTGGAGAATGACGAGCTGATGAGCAGCAGCCGCGATCGTGGCGATTCCCTGGAAGCCCGATTGCGCGCAGCGGGAATTCCGAGGGATTAGCAGCTTGCCTCCCCGCGCGGCGTCGCGCTCCGCTCCTCCTGCGTTTTGGCGTTCTTTTCTAAAGGAAATCCGCAGGGTTCATTGGCATTTCCACAGCTCACATCCCTGTAATATAGCCTTGCCGCTTGGAAAGTTGATGAGATGGGCGATGCAGAAGCGAACGTTGGCCGCGTTTGAGAGAAATTTTGCTCTTCTTGCTATCTATGCTATCCTTTCGCAGCTCTCATTGCCTCTCCATGGGCATGGCTAAGCCGCGAGCTCGTCCGAAAGCCCCATCAAATCTCTGGATGAGCTTCTTCGTGCCCCGCCCTTTGCTGCCTGCATTGATCCGCACCTGCAGCTCTTCGTTGGTGCAATTCGCCAGGAAATGCACATGCTGCAGCAGCGGATGCGCCCGCAGCCCAAGGCCCTCAAAAACGTTGATGAGATACGACGTATCGGTCCCAAGCTGCGCGCTGCCGAGGCTCGAGAACCTCGGCACCATCAGCATCTGCGCGGCCATCTGTCCCACCACCCCGGAGCCGAGCACGTTGAGCCAGGCGTTGCAGATCCACGCCTGATCCTGAAGACTGCTCCGGTCTTCCTCCTCGTCGGGATCGGCCTCTCCCGATAGCGTGGCGAGTCCGTCCTTGTCGGAGAGCCACTTCCCATCCGGCCGCACGCCCAGGGCGATGGTCTTGAAGTCCTCCCTCTCTGCCTCGCTGACGCTCAGGGTCAGCGCCAGGTCCTCCCACACTTGCATGACCGCGGCGCACGTCCAGACTTCCGACTTTTTCCTCGATCCGTCCATGGCATCGAGAGCCTCCAAGGCTTCATCGCTCTCGCACCAGTTCTCCATGCACTGGAGCACGCTGAAGAGCTGGTCTGAGATGGACGTCATCGAGGCGCCCGGGCCCATGTTCGCGTTGTCCACCTCGGACTCGTCCTGCAGTCCCCAGCAAGGCAGTTCGTGGACCCCCTGAATTATCCTGCGAATCCCTGCGAAGGCCGCGTTGAAAAAGTGCGTGCAGCCCATTTCTGTCAACCTGTCCACCGCCTTCGACCCCAGTGGCATGGCACCGTGCTCCCCCAGCGACCCTGCCGCTGCCGCAAGGTCCGATCGTCGACGACCCTTCTGCACCCTCCTCAGCGCCAAGGCATTCCGAAGCCTCTGCAGGTCGTCCCGTTGCGCTTCGACAAAGCGGGCGCTCTGGTGCCCCAGTAGCTCGTGCTGCAGCGGATACAAGGCCGCCCGGACCTCTTCCGCAACCTTCCCAGCTGCTATTCTGACTGCGCCACAGGCCGCAAGCGCCGCAAGCGCATCCGAGAGACGGCTCCAGACGTTGCCGTCCTCGAGCGCCGCGAGGGCGTCGCCTGACCTCGCCCTTCCATCGTCGGGGGCGTTCCCAAAGGAGCTGCTGCGCTCTTGTAGTGCCGCCGTCCCCCCTTCCAGTATGGGCACCATGCAGGATGCGTCCGCCTTCTTGGCCACGGCATACAAGGATCCGGCGTCGATCCGCATGGCGCGACCAACCGCGTCAGAGACGGCCACGCCCAGGTCCCTCGCGACCAGCCGCAAGCCCTCTTGGGTGGTCAACGCCGCCTCGACCGAGCCAGCATCTTGGTGAAAGATGTCTTCATCCTCGTTCAGGGCTTTCTTCTTCTGGGAGAAGGCCCGAGCCAAGAGCGCCCGCCCCTCGCTCGCCAAGCTCGCTCCCTCCAGCTCGGCATAGTTGGTGATCAGCGGCCCGTAGGCCTCCTCCAGCGGCGCCCAGGCGTCCAGCACCTCGTCGTCGAGCTGCTGCCCAAAGAGCGAGAGGTGGGTCGCCAGGGAGGAGTCGAAGACGTCCGCAAGGAGCGCGGTGTCCGCCGGCTCCACCGCGCCCTTCAGCCGCTGCGTAAAGTTCCCCGCAAGCGGTTCCCAGAGATGACGCACCGCGCGCACGAGAAGGCGCCGCGCCACGGAGCCCTCTCCGCTGGCGGTCTCAAAGAGCGCCACAGCGTGAGAGCTCTCCTCCTCCCACCAGCGCGTCACGTCGCCGTGGAAGTCCTGAAGCCATTCGCGCAGGGCGTCCTTGCCCGGCTGGTACACGTACCACTTCTTGTGCAGGCGCTTGGGCAGCGCCTTGCAGTAGGCCGTCTCCAGCACATCCATCTTCCCGATCTTGCTGTACACCGTCACGAAGGGCTGCAGCTCCAGACGGCCAGCGGCGCCTCTGGACAGCGCCTCGGCCACCTGCGGCGCCAGCACCTTCTCGAAGTCCTCTCGCAGCTGCGCCAGGGTCCTGGCTCTCTCGGCGGCGCCCGGCAGCACCTTGAGGGCCTCCGCGCACTGCGCCATATCCTCCAGAGCATCCACCGCCGCGGTGACGTCCGCCACGCCCTCTTCCGCGCCGGTCCTGGCCACCGCGGCGGTGACGCTGCGGAGCAGCTCCTGCCACCTCGCGGTCTCCTTGAGGGAGCTGAGGCAGACCTCGATGCGCTCTTGCGCCACTTCCATCTGGGCCAGCAAGGCCACCACTTCGGGCTCCACCACGTCGTCCGCAGGGTCCAACGTGGCCTCTGTGGCGCTACTCAGGTGCCGCATGTCCGCCTCACAGGCGCCGATGGCGCTCTCCAACTTCTCCACCTCGTGCAACGTGGCCGGAAGTCGCTCCGCAGTGCTGCGCATCGCGCGCTCCACTCCGTCGTTCAGCTCCTCTTCCAAGCCCTGCAGTCTGCCCAGCAGCTGCTGCGCCAGCTGCTCCTGCGGACTCGGCAGCAGCCCGGGCCGCAGGCCCGGCGCCGCGTGCTCGGGGCCGCCAGCGGCGCCGCTGAGCACGTTGTTGACCCATGCCTTGACGTCAAAGTCCGGCGCCTCGAAGGCGGACAGGTCGATGTCTGTCATGAGCGCACCGGGGGTGTGGGGAGCGGCGTTCAAATGCCTTCTCTCTCGACTCGCGACGCTGGATCTTTGTCGCGTATATGGCTTTAGGATGGCTGGACGATGGTGGACAGAAGCGGGTTTCTTGTCTGTCGGCGTGGGTCTTTCCGTGTTTGTGCTCTTGGTGGACTAGGCCACTGGGATGGGGGATTGAGATGAGATCAAATGAGACGAGATCAGATGAGATGAGATCAGACGCAATGAGATGAGAGGGGTCTCATGTTGAAGCGAACGAAAGCGTATGCGCAACTTGTGGCGTCCGGCGGGGAAGCCCTTGCGTCGACAAAGCACAATTTTTGGGTTGCTCGAGGAGCCGAGGATTTGAGATCTACTGGCGGCATTGGTACCGTACTCCCTGCACTGAGTAGGGTGTCTACATTCCAAAAACGGCAGCGTCGCCCTGCCAGCAGGCGACTTCACGAGAGCTGCCACAGGCTTCCACCACCTCGGAGCTGCTGCTTCTACTTCACCCTCCACCATCTTGTTCTTCTTCCTCCTCCTCCTCCTCCTCCTCCTCCTCCTCCTCCTGCTCCTGAGCATACCCAGAAGACATCACTATCATCCAAGCAACCCTTCGGCCAGCTCGGACCTTGCTTGATCTAGCTCTAGGCTTCGCTGCCTCTTCGCCATCAGATCGCCGCTCAGGGAGACGAATCCACAGCAAAGCGCCAAGGCTACCAAATACTCGTTGACGGCGCCGGCCGACCAACTGGATGGCCCCGCAAAGGCTGGTGTGCTTGACACGGCGATCTGGATGCCAACATCCACGACAATCGCGATGAGCATGATCGCGCAGCCGGCCTGCTTGAGGTGCAGGCGGAAGCGGAAGTCTCCCCTGTCTCCGCTGAGAATCTCCGACTGCAAGGCCGTGAGCAGCACGAGCCACAGGATGCCCATGACAAACATCAACGTCGCCGCCGTCCCATGCACCGCGGCGTTCACCTTGAGATTCACCACGCCGACCACGAGCAGCAGCAGCGTCGCGGTGCCGGCCAAGGCAAGCAAGAGGCGCATCGTGCCGCGGAGCCTCAGCTTGGGCCACGAGGGCGCCCCGCAGCCCGTCACTCCCTCTAGCGTGTACTTTTCGATCGTGGGTATCTCCTCGTCCATGGCCTTGTCCATACTCTCATACTCGAAGCCGGGCGTCACATGACAGGCATGCGGCAGCACCGGCACGGCGCTCGCGCAGCAGAAGCACATGGGCACCTGCGTGTCATTGCCCAGCATCTCGTCGCCTTCCTCCTCGATGGCAGCGTGGACCGGCCGCAGAATCAGCATGAACATCACCGCCGCCACGCCGATGCCCACCGCACTGATGGGGTAACACAAGCCCGGAATGAACGTAAAGGAGATCGACGGCAGGTCTCCCGGATCCGAGTCACAGTGGCCTCCCAGCACTTCGCACGCGCTGCCCACGCTGAAGTCGTAGTACAGAGCGAACAGCGTCGACGTCAGCGTCACCGTCGCCAGTAAGAGTATGGTGGCCAAAATGGGCACGAGCGGGAGCACGCGCGAGGGGAAAGTCCCCAACGCGTCCATCTTGTCCTCGGCCGCTCCTCGAGATCCCTTCAGAGCTTCAGAATTCGCGCCACTCTCACGCCGTCTTGAGCCCTCTCGCCATCAGCAGCGATTCCGCTTGTTCTCTCAACAAATGTGCATCCAGAAATGCGCGTGAGAATTCCGAGACAGGCGCCGCTTCGCGCCCAGGACGCCCCGGAAGCCGACGGAAACGCGTCGCGTCGTCGAGACTTCGAACGACAAAAGCGCGTGAAACGCGACACGCGACACGCGACACGCGACACGAATCACGCGACACGAAACACGAAACCGCTGGGAGTCAACCGATTGACGACCAACCGACCACCGACCAACCGACCGATACTTCAGTATCGATCTGGAGCAAAGCCGATTTTTGGTTTTTGTGGCTGGTTGGTTCCGTGGAAAATAATGGATTTGGAACTTGAAGTGATATTTGAAACCGCGCGACACAAGGTCACGTAGGTGGGTTTGTGGTGGTTTTGAATCTGACACACGCAGCCCATTGGCTGTCGCCAACCACGGAGTCCTTCCCAACCAAGGGGGATGAGGCAGCCGCAGTTTCGCCATGGCAACGGCGACGTTGGCCGCTCCTTCTCTCCGCCAACGCTGCTGGAAAGGGCGAGAGAGACACACTTACGCCGCCGAAGCCGCGGGGCTCAAGCCATCAAGTCCAGCTGCCGACGCACTTCTTCACTGCCAGGAGCGCCACTCTCTTCCGCAACTGGCCGCAACGGCAGCTGGCTCCGCCGCCGCTGGCCAGTGATGTGCGCCGGCGAGATTTGAAAATGGACTTGGAGCGCGGAGATTGGTCCATCCGCCCGGAGCTGCGCAAAGCGAATCGCTTAGCGAGATTGAGGTGAGCGGCGGATCTACCCACTTTGCGCCGTTCGGTTCAGCGCTCGACTCTCGAGCTGTAAAGACGCTGCGACCGAGCCGCTTGCCCAGATGGACGCGAATCGGCTGTCCGCGGCGTCGTCCGCGTCCTCAGAGGCGCCGGTGACGCCGGAGCGGCGCCAGAAGAAGTCGAAGCCCTTCCGCTCGATCCGCAAGTCCGCAGCGCGCATGACTGGCGCGCATGGCTTCTTCAGCGGCAAGAAGAAGAAGAAGCCGCAGGTGGCGCAGACGGATTCCGCAGACACCGAGGTGACCAGCGAGAGCGATCGGGAGCCGCTGGCGCCCGTGAAGCCCGGCGTCCCGGAGACGCCCAAGGCCGAGGAGGACCGAACGGCCGCCGCAGCGGCGCTGGTGCCCGTGCCGTCCGAGCAGGAGCTCAAGGCGGAGCCGGACGATGACGAGGAGAAGCGCGTGGAGGCTGCTGAGGAAACCACCGTGACGCCGACGCCCACAGCAGCTCCAGCGCCGGCCACCGCGCCAGCCACCGCGCTAGCCACGCCGCAGCGGGCGGCGCAGGTGGCACAGCAAGAGCCGCAGCAGCCGCAACCGCAAGAGCCGCAGCCGCCACAGCAGCAGCAGCCGCAGCAGAAGAAGGATCGCGTCGTGCTGGAGCCGGTGCCGGCGGTGATGCCACTGCGCCAGGACGACACGGACGTAGTGACAAGGCCCAGCGGGGATGCAGGTTCGTCGGCGCCTCCGCTGACAGAGGCGTCCACGCCGGTTTCCGCCAAAGCGCCGCTCGCAGCGACGAGCCAGACGCGGCAAGGCGAGGCGGAACCGGTGATGTCTCCTTTCGCCGACCCGGCGTTGCACACGGGCAGCGTGCCGGATCCCGGAACCTCCGTCGGCTCCTCGTTCGACGTGACCACCGCGACGATCCTCTCGGGCGCCAAGCTTACCTCGGCGCTGGAGAACATCCGCGTCATTCCCGTGGTGAACGGGTGCTTCAGCCACCAGAGCGATAGCTTCGAGGTGATGCTGCCGTCGTCGCTGTGTCGCTTTTTGACGAACGAGCAGCTGCAGACCGAGTACATCTCGGTGACGCACTCCTATCCGGACTTCCAGCAGATGGACACGATCGTCTCCGCGACCCTGACGGAGGCCGACTCGCTCCCCGAGCTGCCGTCGTCGATTAGAAGCTCTTGCTTTCGTTGCGGCGGGGCGAGCGCCAACCACGAGCTCGCTCATAGAATTCGCGAGTATCTAGAGAAGCTCTTCTCTCTGCCGTCCGAGCAGCTCACGCCGGCACGGGCACCCATCGCAGCTTTCTTCGGCGTTTCGGATGAGCTGTAGAGCAATGGACCGACGTCGGGCTCTGCAGCAAGGATCCTTGAGACTCGCTGACGCAGTGAAGTGATTCCTTTTGGTAGTTCCAAGTAGTTCCAAGTAGTTCCAAGCAGTTCCAAGTAGTTCGCGGTAGTGCGTGGTAGCTTCGCGGTAGTGCGTGGTAGCTTGGCGGAGCAAGGGAGAAGAAACCCCGCGCGTGACCTTCCGCAGCGACTCGCCCGTGCGGTTGTTGGCATCAGCTATATGGCGTGAATGCTCGTGTGCCCCTCCCCTCCCCCCCTCCTGGTCTGCTGGCGAAGGATTCGATGGGGCATCGCCACCGAATCCTTCGCTGGTGGCATCGGTCAATTGAGGGACGCAGCCGGGTTTGTTAAAAAAGCTGTCATCACAAGAAGCGCATTCGGCTGATGATCAATGCTCGAGCCACACGTCTATGCAAACCTCCCCTCGCATCCACACCTTCACGAACTTCCACGAACTCACACACTTCACGAAGTCAGGCTCGCGAGGCTTCTCTCGAAGGAACGTCGCTCGCTGCTGCAGCGGCTGTGCGCTGTGTAAACGAATTTCACGCTTCACGTCTCGAGGCATCTACATATATGTATGTATATACATATATACTTATATATACACATCCATACATACATACATATATACACATATGTACATGGCATCGCCGCTTTTGGAGCAGTACGCCTCCGCTTCAAGCAACGCCCCGCGAGGCACCAGCAGCGATGCCGAGCATCGCTTCGATGCTGTGACGACGCCATTTGCGAAGGACTTCCCGCCTTTCGGCATCTGCTTCGGCTCGGACCTCGGCTTTGGTTGCGGATTCGGCCTCGGCGTTGACCTCACAGGCTCTTGCTGAGCAGCTTCAGGATGTCCTCCTTTGCGGCCGTGGAGCGGCGCTCCACCGCGGAGGCGTTCGCCGGTTGCTGGCGCAGCATGTTCATGTACTTGTTCCGGAAGTTGGATTCGCGGGCGGCAGCACGCAGCGCAAAGTGGTACTTGGCGTAGAGCGACTGCGAGATGCAGAGGTCCCAGTTGATGTCCTGGAGGAAGATGAGCTCCAGCTGGTTGATGGCTTGGAGGCTGAACTCCGGATACGTCTGATTGAACTCGATGTTCCACGAGCTCAGGTCCTGCCACACCTTGGACGCCAGCAGCAGACTGCACAGCACGATGGGCCGCCAGGTGGCCGACATGACCGGCGCGGCGTTCTCCATCAGCCTCTCCAAGTAGATGAGAGACACCACCGCGCACTCCGCACTGAGATACGCCCTCCGGAACAGCGTAGACGTGAACTCGTGGACCTCCGCCACGGTCGGCGTCTTGTAGCAGTGCTTGACCTTGCGCAGCGCGAACTGACTCCCGATGGAGAAGCCAGGCACATGCAGAAACGTGATGCGGTGGCGCGGCGTCACGAAGTTGCGCTCGTCGTAGGTCTCCAGCTTACTCTTCCGAAACATTCCGCCGTCGCCTTTGTGCTCGCGCACGGCACTCCACCACTCTTCGCACTTCACGATGTGCCGGTGCACCACGATGCTGATGCGCCGCAGCATGTCTTCATAGTTCGGCCTCGCGACCGTGGACGGCCCGCACACGCTGGTCAAGTCCAGGCGCTGCTGCACCTTCTTGTAAGTGTTGCCCGTCGGGAGGCGCGGCGTGAAGTCTTCGTGCGACGGATGGAACACCTCGTTCGCCTCCTCGGCGAAGTGCACCGCGCGCTTCGGAGGGCCGCTCTCAGTCCGCGTCGTCATCGTAAGGCGCTTCGCATCCTAAGTGTGCGGGCGCTGTCTTCTCTCGTGTAAAGAGAAAAGGCGGAAGATCTCCGGCAATCAGCGCGGAATGACCGTTACGGGTTGCTAAGCAAGGCGAATAGGATTAAAGATCGAGAGACCGATGAATCCTGATGGGTATCACCGTCCTTCAAAGGGGCGGGTGGCGGGACTGCAAGCGACGCGGCTCCACCGCCGCTTTCATTGGTTCCTTTCAGATATTCAAAATATTACTAATTTGAATTTTGCTCAAATGATCATGTTCAGATGAGATTTAAATATTACAAAAGTTCGAAAAAAGCAACGAAAGCGGCGTGTATGGCCATGGGAACGTTCTTGACGCTGTCGACTTTGCCTTTTCGAAATGGGCCCCCGATCCTCGCCAGCGTTTTAAGCGCGCGTAAGAGCGCAAAGAACGCGCGCCCCTCGGACGTTGCGTAGTGGCAGACGCCCTTCCAGCCTGTGGAGAGGCGTTGAAGCGCCGTGGGCTTTCTGCGCGAGGCGTTATCAAGCTCAAAGTACAGCGCAACAGCTGAGCGCAGGAAGTGCGGCCAAGAGGCGTCCGGAGGAGTTGCGC
Source organism: Pinguiococcus pyrenoidosus (assembly GCA_019677205.1). Classification (NCBI taxonomy): domain Eukaryota; class Pinguiophyceae; order Pinguiochrysidales; family Pinguiochrysidaceae; genus Pinguiococcus; species Pinguiococcus pyrenoidosus. Next base: position 60,261 of record JAAMXY010000262.1, on the reverse strand, counting down.
CGCCCGACGACGTTCAAATGCCACCCAAGCGCCAAGCCAAGAGCGGGGGTGCAAAGGCGCAGGCTGGCGCGGAGGAGGAGCGCCTCACGCGCATCGCAATCGTGAGCAAGGACAAGTGCAAGCCGAAGAAGTGCAGGTGCGTATCAACTCGTCACCGGCGTTGTGCGTTGTTAGCGCTGCATCCAGAGGGTATCTTTGTGCATCTGAGGCCATCAAAGGCTGCGTAACATATCGCCCTCGCCGCTGCATCGCAGGCAAGAATGCAAGCGCCAGTGTCCGGTGGTGCGCCAGGGCAAGCTGTGCATCGAGGTCTCGCCCAACTCCAAGATCGCCTTCATCTCGGAGACGCTCTGCATCGGCTGCAACATCTGCACCAAGAAGTGCCCCTTCGAGGCCATCACGATCATCAACCTGCCAAAGGATCTGGAGCAGAACATCACGCATCGCTACGGGCCGAACTCGTTCAAGTTGCACCGCTTGCCCATGCCGCGGCCCGGTCAGGTGCTCGGCCTGGTTGGGACCAACGGCATCGGCAAGTCCACTGCGCTGAAGATTCTCGCGGGCAAGCTGAAGCCCAACCTGGGCGACTATGACTCGCCGCCAGACTGGCGAGAGATCCACGCACACTTCCGGGGCTCCGAGCTGCAGAACTACTTCATGCGCGTCCTCGAGGAGTCCTGCGTCGCGATCATCAAGCCCCAGTACGTGGACCACATCCCGCGCGCGGTCAAGGGAAACACCCTGGAGATTCTCCAGTCGAAGAACCAGCGGGACAACCTCGATTGGGCCATCGAGGAGCTGGACATGACCCGCTACCTGGAACGAAGCATCGACGTGCTCAGCGGCGGGGAGCTGCAGCGCTTCGCCATCGGCGTCGTCGCGATCCAGAATGCGGACGTATACATGTTCGACGAGCCGTCGTCCTACCTGGACGTGAAGCAGCGGCTCAAGGCCGCTCAGGTCATCCGCGCCATTGTCGAGCTGTGGGAGGATCACGAAGACAAGTACGTCCTCGTGGTGGAGCACGACCTGGCCGTTCTGGACTACCTGAGCGACTTCATCTGCTGCTTGTATGGCACGCCGGGCGCGTACGGTGTCGTGACCATGCCGTTCGCGGTGCGCGAGGGCATCAACGTCTTCCTGGCCGGCTTCGTCCCCACGGAGAACCTGCGGTTCCGCGAGGAAGCGCTGCAGTTCAAGGTGTCGCAGTTTGCCGCCGAGGGCGGGGAGCTCAACAACGACAGCGCCATGTACTCGTATCCGACCATGACGAAGACCATGAGGTCCAAGAAGAAGTCCGGCAGCGGCGCGGGGAGAGTCTTCACGCTTCACGTGGAAGGGGGATCCTTCGGGGATAGCGAGATCATCGTCATGCTCGGCGAGAACGGGACGGGCAAGACGACCTTCATCCGGATGATGGCCGGCCTCCTCAAGTCCGACGAGCAGAGCCAGGCGGAAGCCGAAGGTGACGAGGACCGCGCCGCGGCGTTTGGCGTTCCCCGGATGTCGGTCAGCTACAAGCCGCAGAAGATCGCGCCCAAGTTCAACGGGACCGTGAGAAATCTCCTGCACAAGAAGATCCGCGACGCCTACGTGCATCCGCAGTTCGTCTCCGACGTGATGAGGCCCATGGTGATCAGCACCATCATCGACCAGGGCGTGCAGAACCTCTCTGGCGGAGAGCTCCAGCGTGTTGCGATCGTCCTGGCCTTGGGCAGGCCGGCGGACGTGTATCTGGTGGACGAGCCGTCAGCGTACTTGGACAGCGAGCAGCGCATTGCCGCGTCCAAGGTCATCAAGAGATTCATCATGCACTCGAAGAAGACGGCCTTCGTCGTGGAGCACGACTTCATCATGGCGACGTACCTGGCGGACCGGGTCATCGTGTACTCGGGAACGCCGTCGCTGGAAACGACGGCGCACGCCCCGGAGACGCTGGTGGCCGGCATGAACGAGTTCCTGCGGGTCCTGGAGATCACCTTCCGAAGAGACCCCACGAACTTCAGGCCGCGCATCAACAAGTACAACTCCCAGAAGGACCGGTACGTGCGACCCGCAGGTGTTTTGCGGTGGCAGCGCCAGCGACTCACAATTATCTTTGCTGCGTCTCCCTTGGATGTGCTTCCACCCCTCTTAACTCACGACAGCGAGCAGAAGCTAAGCGGTGCGTAGCCTGCATACTCTCTCATGCCCTGCACGTCGTTACGACCCGGCTGACGCCTCTTCCCAACGTAGGCAACTATTTCTTCCTCGACGCGGACGACAAGGATTAACTGCGCCGCGGCTCGACCCTGCGCAGCTCTCCTGCTCGAGGGTAGCTTGAGAATGGGCTATCGCTACGACGTCCTGGACGCTGGATGACGGGGACTTTCTGCCGTGGCCCGTGCTTCGTCCTCTGCCACCGAACCTAGACCGAAACTCTGTGAGCAGTGTGGGTGGTAGTTGGTGAAAGCAGAGCGTATTTGTTGGCGGCGAAGGTGTGCGGAGTGTGTTGGCGGCAACCAGGCTTTGCGGCGGAGGCTTTAGCGGATGGTTTCTGTTCGGGAAAGGGTGCCTTATGAAGAGGGATGGTGTGGTCCACCTCTCGTCGGGTGTAGTCCTCCTCTCGTCGGGTGTACTCCTCCTCTCGTTGGGTGTTTGCCAGAGCAGCTTTGCGCGTCATGATGACTGAAGATGGATATCATACCTCGGCGCAGAAGAAATCCCTCTGACGCATGTGGGAAAGTGCGAGAAAGTGGATCTGGAACTGAAAGGAACTTGTTGCTTAAGGCCGCATCCCGCCGGCGTCGCCGCCTACTTGCGCAGGTTCAGCAGGAGGGAACGGTTGCCCTTCACCTTCTTCTGCAGCTGGAGCATGCCGTACAGCAAACCTTCGGCAGTTGGCGGGCAGCCCGGCACGTAGATGTCCACGGGCACGATGCGGTCGCACCCGCGGACCACTGCGTACGAGTAGTGATAGTAGCCACCGCCGTTGGCGCAGGAGCCCATGGACACCACCCACCGCGGCTCCGGCATCTGGTCGTACACTTTCCGCAGCGCCGGTGCCATCTTGTTGGTCAGCGTCCCCGCGACGATCATCACGTCAGACTGGCGAGGAGACGCACGGAAGACCATGCCAAAACGCTCCATATCGTAGCGAGACGCCGCCGCATGCATCATCTCCACCGCGCAGCAGGCGAGGCCGAAGGTCATCGGCCACAGCGATCCTCTACGGCCCCAGTTGACCAGCTGGTCGACGCCAGTCACGAGGTACTCTACGCCATTCTTCGGGGCCATGAGACTGTCTACGTTGTCCACCTTCTGAAGCTGTGAAGGACCGAGCTGGGTCATCAAAAGCGCGCCGCCGGACCGAAGATCTTCTCTTTGCGCACATACCTTGTCGGCCATGATCGGCGAAGTGCAGCGCAAGTTCCTTGCGCAAACATTGGAGAGAGAAGCGCCTAAGCATTGCGAGAATAGTGAGACTACGTAAGCTCTTGGACGCACGGCGGAACCTTCGTTATCACTTTTCCGACGATTCCGCCCTTTGAAGCCGTTTCCCGCGTTCACTCGGTGCAGTGCTCTTTGACCAGACTTGCTAAACCACTTCTCAAAGTACTTCACACCGGATCCGAGCCAAAAATGCGGCGAAATCCGCGCGAAAAGAGCGCGCAAATGTCTCTTTGAAAGCTGTCGACACGGCCTGCTTACGTTGACGGCGCATAAGAGCGCTAAAGGATCGAAGAGCGAGCGCCATGTCTGTGCCACCGTGCTCAGAAAGCCTGACAGACTGCGTCAAGCGCACTTTCTCTCGCACGTCCGAAAGAACGTGCGGCGCCGCAGTGTCCAGCGTGGCGGCGCTCCAGCTTTGCCTCAACGCACATAATTTAAAACAAAATCAACACAAAAGAAATAATAATTTTTATAAAAACTATTATTTAAATAAGGTGAGGTAGCACCAATGGATGAACGAGGTTCTTTGTCGCAGCCATGTATGCCACGGATAAGATTCTGTCAACGCACACTTTGCTTTGGAAGCTTCACCGTCGTGCGTTTGTCGAGAGCTGCGGCGCATTCTGCAGCGACGCAAATGGCTTCACTCGTCGCGATGCATCGCGCGATGCGATTGGTGGCGGCGCGCCGCGCTCAGGTGAGATTTGAAAATCTCACGCGCGCGCTTTCCGTCTGCACCGCTTCTGTCCGCAGTGGGCGCCGCTCTCACACACTTGGTATCTTTGTTTCTGCGCCAGTTGCTTCGCGCGGTGCCGAGGCTCTCTTCACTTCGAGATGCGCGGTGCATGTCGACCTCCGCGTCGCTCTCTGAACGGATCCGCAGCGCGGCGCAGATGGAAGGTACAGACGAGCGCCATCGCAGACTTCGTTCGTTGGCGCTCTTGTCAGCAGCTGAGCCGCTGTTTCGCAGACCAGAACGAGCTGGACATGAGCGTGCTGGAGAAGCTGGCTGCGGAGGAGCTGGAGTCGATTCCGAAGCCGGTGAGGAGGCTCAGCCTGCGCCGGAGCGTTGCGCTGAGCATGGCTTGACGTTCTTTGCACGCAGTCGGCCGCCGAAGCGGCAGAGCTGCCGGAATCGTACAACGCCGAGGACATGCTCTTCGACTTCGGCAAGTCCTTCGCGAAGCTGGTGCCGTGCGAGAGCGTCGTGGTCAGCCACGGACAGCTGTCCATCCAAGTGGAGCCTCAGATGCTCTTGCCCGCGCTTCGAGTTGCGCGGAATCACTCCCACTGCCAATACAAGGTGCGAGAGTCGCTTGCTCTCCCATGTTGGAGGATCCATTGTTTTGATGGCATTTGGCGTTCCGTTTCCCACCCGCCAGTGCTTGAGCTGTATCACTGGCGTGGACTATCCGCAGCGGGAGCAGCGGTTCGAGATCATCTACGATCTCCTGAGCTTAGACCTCAACAGTAGGCTGCGCATCAAGACGTACGCGGACGAAGTGACGCCGATTGACAGCGCTTGCAGCGTGTACGACAATGCCAACTGGTGGGAGCGCGAAGTCTACGACATGTTCGGCGTCTTCTTCCTGAACCACCCGGACCTTCGGCGCATCTTGACCGACTACGGGTTCGAGGGGCACCCTCTGCGAAAGGATTTCCCGCTCAGCGGGTACACGGAAGTGCGCTACGACGACGAGGAGAAGCGAGTGGTCAACGAGCCGCTCGAGCTCGCGCAGGAGTTCCGCCAGTTCGACTTCGCCTCCCCGTGGGCGTTCTCCCCGGAGCAGCTCGGCGAGAATGTCCACAAGGAGATCGAAATCGACATGGGCAAGGACGGTACGAAGAAGCTGTAGCTCTCCACGCGCACGGGTGGCCACCAGTTGCGACGACTGGGAGCAAGCGCGACTTCAGGCTGTAGCAAGAGAGGCACTTCTGCGCAGCATCGGGAGGTGAGGCGGAGCCCGAAACCCCCGCCGCTTCTGAGTAAGCTTGTTTCCTGTTCTTCCTGCCTTCCGTCTCCTGCTGTTCGCCAAAAGCGAGGCGCATTCAGCGCCTCCAAGATTGCTCAGGCAGATGAAGAAGGGCTGGCCTCCGCAATCACCTCGCAGAAGTCGTCGACTCCGGTCTGCGACCTGCAGTTGCCGCCACCCAAGCATGTGCGCTGCGCGCCTCGAAACTGCGCGGATAGCGAATCTAGCATCCGCCGAGTGCTGGAGACCTCCTGTCTGAACACCTCGTCTGCCTGCGCTAGATCTTCCATCAGGGGCACAAGTCCGCAGGACGTCTTCATCTCCGTGTCTACGCAGTGTTTGTGAGCCACTTCATCATCCAGGCTGGCCAGCAGCACCAGGGTTACGAGATGCCGCTGGTCCACTGGCCTGTCCTGCACGCCTACCCTTTCCGCGCTGATCTGGCTCTTCTCACGAATAATGCGGTGCGCTGTCGTCTGCTCGATGCTGCGGATCAAGGAAGACAGCTCGTCCCGCACGTCCTCAAGCGCCCCGGCGCCATGCTCCCTCCCGAACGTGGTAAGCACGTTCTCCAGGAGCTCGTTCGGAAGCGTCTCGACCACCCGCTCCAGCGCCCGCTGCGGATCGCAGCAGATCTCGGACTGCGGAGAGTCCGCGGAGCCGCCACCTGTCTGGGTCTCGTGCATGTACTGCTTGAAGCCGGCCCACCAGTCCGCCAGCTCGGGCCAGTGGAAGTGCGACGAGCGCTTCAGCGTGAATAGTAGCGGATCCAAAAGACTCGGCTTCATCAGAACCCAGCCCCGACTGCGCCCCGTCGCATCATCATGCCCCAGCATGGCATTGAAGATGGTCGGCAGCGGCACCCAGTGCGGCGGATACTTGAAGCGCGCCACGTCCATCACAAGCACCATGTCGGAAGCCGGGTCGTAGCCCCCAATGGGGCTGAAATGCCCTCGCCCGGTCTGCTTCAGCTCCTTGCGATCGTAGGTGCAGACCAGCACTCCTTCTCTTTGTACATTGGCCGCACTCGTGGCGCCGAGGACGACTTCTCGGAACTCCTCGACGGTGGAGCCTTCGGCGTAGGTCACGCTGGAGTCCGCGCCGTTGCAACGCGCCAGACACGCGAACTTGGACAGCGAGATGCCCTTCTCGCGGATCACCTCCAGCGGCTCGCAGCAGTCCAGCATCGACTCGTGGAAGAAGCGCCACGGGCCCTTCCACGCCCGGCCCGGATCCACTCGCATGGCGTTCAGCACCATGACCAGCGTGCTGAGGCCACAGTACGCCGGCTCGTCCTGCGTCCGAAAGTTCTCCGACAGCGCAAAGAAGCACTCCATGTGTCCCGCCTGCGAAAGACAAGCAACTTAGTCTGCGTCTGAATATTTTTGTGCGGATCTTTCATCTCTCATCTCTCACCTCTCATCTCTCATCTCTCATCTCTCATCTCTCATCTCTCATCTTTCATCTTTCATCTTTCATCTCGCATCTCTTATCTCTGATCTTTCATCTCTCTCTCCTCTGCCGAAGACTGACCGCCAAAGTGTACCTGCATTCCGGACTGAAACATGTCTCGTCCAAGTTTGGACGCAAACGCGAAGCACGGCGGACTGGGCAGCGGCCGTCGGAAGAAAGAGGTGGACGGCTTCATGGGCGTCTCCAGAGCGGCCACTGCGGAAAAGCGCGGGAAATGGCGGCAGGTCGGACGGATGAGAGCGCGTAGACCTCTCACGGTGGGGCTCGGGCCTCTTCGGCCTGAAAATCGCATCTAGCAGCCCTCGCACGCACCTCGGACGGAGGTGAACACGAGTGGCGCAAGCAAACTCGTCAAAAGGCGACACATATGGCGCGCTTTCTGGCGTTCTGCGCGGGAAACCAGAGCTTTCCAAGGAGTTTCACCCCTACGCTCATTTCTTCGGGGGAATTGCTGAGAATTGGTTCAAACTGGGTTTGCCAGAGCACCAGGGCGAAGCCCGCGACTTTGGATATTGTTCCAGAAGAACATGTGACGCTTCAAAATCACATGAACTTCAGATGCGCAAAATGGCGCGAATGCGCAGCGCAGTGGCCCTCTGCGCCGCATCTACCGCGGCTGGCGCCCTGGGCTTCATCACGCTCACCACGGTGATCAGCTACCGCTCGCTGCCGCCTTTGCGAGCCGGGCGGCGCGCATCTCTCCACGCGCAGGTCCGGCTTTCTGCTTCTCTTGTCTTTTTTTGCGCGTCGTACCTTTCCAAACGCCTCTCTTTCATCACGACAAGTGATACAAAGCTTCTTTGTATCCCTGACGCGTCTCTTGGGCATTCCGAATGCTGTGGAACAGGCAATGGAGAGAGGCGCAGACGGCAAAGAAGTGGCGGCTCATGGCATGCCGGATATCTTATATGGGTGAGAAGCGCTGTGAGGTATTCGTGAAGTGCGTCGAGGCGCACGCGTGACCACTCTGCTGTACGCGAGGTAGCACTGCGTGGAAGAAGGAAGCGACGGCAGGACTGGTGGAACAAGCTCTCATCAAGGGCTTCCGCGGCGTCGATACTGCATGTCAACCGAAGCACTACCGCGAGGATCTAGTTGGTGCGTTGATCCCCAGCTCTTCTGTGTCGTCCTATTTTCATCTGCTTCCTTCTTGTCCCCATCGACATCCCTACGACATCCTTGTCTGATGCCTCTTTGCTTCTTCTTCTTCTTCTTCTTCTTCTTCTTCTTCTTCTTCTTCTTCTTCTTTGCCCCCCCCCCCAAATCTGTTCAGGTGAAGGCATCGCTGCTGCGCTCGCGTCGGATGAGTCTCTGCGGCGAGAGAACATCTTTGTGCAGACGAAGTTCACGCCATTTCCGGGACAAGATCCCAGCCGAGTGCCCTACGATCCCGCGGCGCCGGTCGAGGAGCAAGTGAGGCAGTCCGTGCAGACGTCGCTGGAGAATCTACGCCTGGAGTACATCGATTCCCTGGTGCTTCATTCGCCGCTTCGGACGCTGGAAGACACCCTGGCGGCCTGGCGCACGCTGGAAGACTACGTGGAAGAAGGGGTCATCCGCAGGCTGGGCGTGAGCAACTGCTACGACCTGCGACTCTTCCGCAGCCTCTACGAGGCCGCTCGCGTCAAGCCGAGCGTCCTGCAGAACCGCTTCTACGAAGACTCTGGCTGGGACGACGATCTGCGGCGGTTCTGCAGGGACAACGGGGTTGCCTACCAAAGCTTCTGGACGCTCACGGCAAATCGACATGTCGTGCAGTCGCCACTGATGCGCCAGATATCCGAAAAGTACGGCCTCACCCCCGCGCAGGTGTTCTACCGCTTCGTGCAGCAGCAGGGAATCACGCCTCTATCGGGGACGACGTCGGAGGTACACATGCAAGATGACGTGCTCATCTCGCGGACGCCGCCGGGGACCGTCTGGTTGCCGCCGGCGGAGGAGGCCCGCAATCCCCGAGCTGGTTGGGAGGAGCATCCAGACTTGAAGGCCACGGGAAGCTCCGACATCGTCTTGGAGGACGAAGAGCTGAAGAGCTTGGACGACCTGATGAGGGGGAAGGTGCGGCCGGAGCTTCGACGGGGCTTCTAAGATAAAGTGCCACTGGCAGCGCAATGATCTCGTACTGCATATCTGCGTCCACAAGGGCAAGCGCCTCGTCCCCTCGTCTGCCCATTGCTTCTCCGCTACGTGTGAGAGCGTTCTTACAGCTAGGCTACAGTAGTATGGCTGCGGCGGGGTCCCGCGAGCTCTCAGCAAGCGGCGGGGGTGCCAAACTCCATCATGTACACGCAGGTCGAGTCTTCCCGCAGGTACAGGATCTCGTCCTTGAGACTGCATCGGAACTTGATCTCGGCCGACCGCGGCGTTCTCCTATTGCGTCCGAACAGAGAACGTGAGAAGGTTGCGTGGAAGTGGCAGCCACCACCAGTTGAGACGTGCGTACTTTGGACAGCCCTTGGGACTTCCAGCGAGGCCCTGTAGGATGCTATCGGGATCGAGCCAAGAGAACTTATTCGCTATCGTGACGGGGTTCCGCCCTCGCATGGTGCTCTGCTTCAAGCCTCGGAAAACGCAGAACGTGTCTGGCGGTGCAAGACGATCATCCGTTAGCACCCGGCACAGGCATGGTGAGGACGAGGACGATTGCGAAGCATCACGGATCCTCACATTTGAAGCCGTCTGATGTGTAGTCGAAGCATTTGTCCTTCAATGCATGAAAAGCGCCGTCTCTTCCGTACAAGGGGTCCTTCCTGGCCTCGTGGTCGCTGGGAAGGACATACTTCTGCAAACGGATCTCCTTGCCCTTCTGCTCACGCTGACGGTGCTCCCGAGCAGTCGCCGCTTGTTTCGCGCAAGTATCCGGGCACTCCATGCTCGGCTGCCGCGCAGTGAAGTTAGACGGAACTTTCCAGTACCTGCGCACGAAAGGCTGCTGGCTTTGTAGCTCACCTCGTCGGCTCCGTCACAGCAGTCGCAGACGCCGTCGGATACTCGCGACGTCGGGATCAGAAGGGATTCGGTTTGGCCTTGGTCCGGATTTCGACACTTGAATCTCCCCTCGGGACTACAAGCCGACGTTCTCGGCTCGTCTGCAATGGTTGAGGGAGGTTCGGGTGAGCCTAGAACGATCGACAACCCTTTCCAGAAGATCTTACGCACCGGACGCATCCACGCAGTCACAGTAGTCATCGTTGCGATGTCGGATGTCCAGCGTTTTGGTCCCATCATCACAGGTGAAGGTCGGCATCGCCTGCCTTGCCGGAGGGCGCTCCTTGTCCTCCTCGGCTTGTCGATCCACTGGATTATCAGGCTGGTCGAGGCTTTCCTGATTCACGACTGCCGCAGCGTTCGAGGCCTCTTCCTTTTCGGCTGGTTCCTTACCATCCATTTCGAGGCCAGGAATCGTAGGGGAGTCCTGCGTGCTATAGCCAGCATCAGGCGCCTCATCCCCATCCTGCGTATCCACAAGGCCGTCTCCAATGCCGTTCAATTCACTTGGGAGGGTCGTATCGCGCTCGAGGCCTTCTGTCGTTGCTGTCGTGGTTGCTGTTGTTTCCTCCGAGGTCGTCGCCACACCGCTAGATGCTTCTTGGGACTCCTTGCTTGGTGCTTTGGCCGTCTCAGTCTCAGTAGGTTTGCGAACCGCAGCTTCTTCTGGTTTGTCTCGTATCGAGCTGACCTCCTTCGCCTTCTCGTCAGCGTTGCTCCGCGTATGGAGTTCGCTCGGCTCCCTTCCCATCTCTTTCGAGTCCGGCACACGGTCCATATCACTCTGCCTCCTATCCTTCTTGCCATTGGACAAAAATGCGGACCGTCGCCTGTTGAAGCGCCCGTGAATCTCTCTCGTTTTGGTCGATGCAGGTGAAACGGGCCACGCACCTCTCCTCTTGAAGCATCTTCCTCACCATCACCAAGGAGCGAATCTCCCGAGCTCCAGCGTGCCTCGCCTTGTCCAGCCTGCCAACAATGCCAAGCCAGTCAGAAAACGGAACGGCAGTCGCAACACGAGCAGGAGAGGGCGGACCGCACGCCAGCGTCCGGAGCCTCCTGGAAGTAGGTCCAGCTCAGGAGTACTCCGAGCAGGATCAGGAACGGCAGCAACATGCCGTATCGCTCGCAGGAGGCCGAGAGCCCCCGGGGCCGGGGCCGACGACTCTTCATGCCCCTGTGGCGCTTGGCCTCTGCCCTTTTGGGCCCTCCGGTGAAAACCTTTTTCTGCCTCAACGCTTCGCTAAAGCTCCGTATCGATCCTGAGTGGAAAGGTGTCACCTTATCGATACTGGCATCAGCAGCCCGCGGACCTTCCGTCCGTCACTCGCAGGGTCACTTTGAGCGCTGTGATTTGCCCGCCCGCTATGAAGTCTGTGAGACGGGGAAATAGCGGAGAGGCCGTTTGGATTGCGATCTTGCGCGATTCCTTCCTGCGCTGTGCTTTGGCCAGCCAGCCATCAAGCTTCTCCGTAACCTACCCCTTTTGAAATGAAAAGATCTGACTCTGGAAGTGGATCCTAACCTCCGTTCTGTTCAAACGCCGCCAGCTGACGCGCCGCCTCCGCGCGCCACAGACGGCCACAAACGCCCTCAGCGCTGGGATCCCCGCATTTTGGTTGGGCGCCGATCCGGTGGTGAAGTCGCAGCGCCCAAGCTCACTTCCGATCATGAGCGCGTAGTGCCTCGGAGACGAAGCCGCAAGCTAGTCCGGGAAGCGATGTCTCTGCCGGAGGTCTCCGCGCGCTCGCGGCCGCCGGTGGTGGAGGCCTACGCGTCTGAAAATGTGGCCCCTCGAGTCCAGGAGCTTCGGCGCGAGCGGCCGCGGAGTTTCAGCGAGGGAGAGAGCGCCAAGCTCGAGCCGAGGCCCTCGAGTCCGAGCGCGAAGCGCAAGCCATCCACGGTGTCTCCCGCCGACGACGCCGGGCCGGCGCCCAGCTGCCGCCAGTCTCGCTCGAGGCCCAAGGGCGCCCGGCGGCGGCGAAATCACGACAAGAGCGGCGAGTCCGCGGCCGCAGAGAGCGCCAGCATCCTGGAGCAGTGGCAGAAGATGGCCGGCGGCGGCCAAGTGCTGCTGGTGCCGGACGCGAATGAGGACGGATCGTCGTCGTGGAAGACGGAGAAGGTGCAGATGTCCTCGACTGCTCCGCTGCCGCTGAGTAGTCGGCGACTGCGCCAGCCACCGCAGCTGCGACGAGGCCACTCTCAAGGCGACTGCGGCTGGCCAGCGGACGGCGACCTTCGCGTCTTCGACTTTGAGAGTGGCTTCGACGAGGACTCTCCAAAGCGGCGCTCGCTGCCGGCGGCGCTGAAAATGGCCGAGCGGCGCAAGGCGGCGCGTCCGAAAACCAAGCGACCAGGCAGCCGCCTCGCGGCCTTGAAATCCCGGAGCACCGTGTCGGAGTCGCCGAAGATTCGCGCGCACAAGTCCCTGCGCGATCGCGATGGTGACGCCGCGGTGCCCTTCCCCATATCGTCCACCTTTGATATGGGCGCCGCGCATCCCGCCGCGGAAGCGATGCCGGACAGCACCGACTTGCAGAAGCACGCGTCAAGGAGCCCGAGCAACCAGACCGGCTTCGTGGACATGGAAGCGGCCACCGTGTGGCGCCACGTGCAAGAGACCAAGGTGACCCTGGCGGATACCCCGCTCACGCGCGTCAGCAGCATTGCGAGCAATGGGTCCGACGGTGTCCCTCGGCGAAAGTTTGAGCACACCTCGAATCCGAAACCCGTGGGCGCGGTGGTCAACGGGGAAGCGCCTGGCCCGTCCTCGTGGAAGAGCGTGAGCCCCAAGGGCCTCTCGACCTTGGCAGAGAAGGAGCGCCCAAGACGAGCTGCGTCCCCTCGAGCAAAGGACGCCAACGCGCTGGAAGGCAAGACCCCAGTGGAAGAGGAAGAGGAGAAAACGAGGCAACCTCTCGTCAAGATGATGAAGGACAGAAGAGCCGTGCCGCTGCCCGACAGCGCACCCAGCACGGACAGGCGACCCAAAGGTCTGGCGAGCCAAGCGTTCGGTCATGCTGGTCCGATACCCGATCGACCGGCCGGCCCGGCGCTCGTGGGTGTCTATCCCTCCATGCTCCCGGACGCGCCGGACACGGACTCTCCCCTGAGCCCGGCCTCGACCATGTCAGACTTGACCTCCTGGCACCACGGAGAGCCGACCTCGTTCCACCACGGTGGCAGAGCGAGGCTCCGGCCGGCAGGCATCGCTCAGGAGCCGCTGCCTCCTGAGGACTTCGTGGACAGGCCCAAGCATCCCAGCGCCCATGGGAAGCTGGCCGCGGAGCAGGTGGGGCCGCGGGGAAGCAGGAGGCAGGCGGGTCACGTCCGGCCCCTGGAGAATAAGATGAAAGTGCAGCTCGTTGTTCAAGACGAGCGCAAGGCGGCACACAATGACAAGGTGCTCCGCGATCGGATTGCAAGCAAAGGGCCCAGAGACTCGGGCTCCTTCCGCTTCACGCTGTGGAAAGACCCGCCGTCGACCTCGGCTTCCACGTCTCCTACCGAGCGTCAGTCAGATGCTGACCGAATCCTCACCGAGCGCCTGGCCTCTGGTGGCCCAGCAATCTACCCGTTCCCGCTCTGGGGCGGTGCGCCGGAGAGGGCCGGCAAGGAGAACGGACTGGAGAATCCCAGAGAGGAGGGGCACGCCAGCCATAGCCCGAAGGACGAGAACGGCACCAGTGTTCGAGCGCCGTGGCCGTCATACTGGGAGAGGCAAGGGATCAGCCGGAGCAGCAAGGCGAACCCCTTTGCTTGCGCGGAAGTGCTGCCATCGGCTGTGCGACGGAGATCGGGAGACCTCCTTCCGCAAGTCAGTCCGAACGCGGCGTACGATCACCGGGCGTCACACTATTCCGCGAACAACGCCGCAACTCGAGAGCTTGCTGCGCCCCCGCTGGAATCACCGACCTCGCCTCCGGCCACCCACCGCGGCACGGCCTCGGAAAAGAGTCCGAGCTGGCACAACCTGATGACGGAGGTGAAGAAGGGAGGGAGGAGGCTCCCGTGGGTCAAGGGTGAGCAGATCGGGGAGGGCACGTACGGCCGGGTTTTCAAGGGTCTGAACAAGCGGACGGGCGGCCTGGTGGCCATTAAGCAAGTTGCGCTCGCCGGAGGGACGGAGGAAGAGGTTCGCAGCCTGGAGAGCGAGGTCCGTCTCATGCGGGAGCTCAAGCATGAGCACATTGTGCGCTACCTTGGCACCGACAGAAGCGGAGATGATCGCCACTTGTACATTCTGCTCGAGTACGTCCCCGGGGGCAGCATCGCGTCGATGCTGAAGCAGTTCGGCGTTTTCGAGGAAAGGCTCATCCAAAAGTATGTCAGCCAAGTACTGACGGGTGTCGACTACCTCCATGAGCGGGGCATTGTCCACCGCGACATCAAGGGCGCGAATGTGCTGGTCAGCGATCACGGCGTCGCGAAGCTCTCCGACTTTGGGTGCAGTCGTCGACTAGTTGGCTGCACGGCGGCCTCCCTGGAGGAGTCCCTTCAGGCCATCCGCGGCTCCGTGCCGTGGATGGCTCCCGAGGTGATCCGCAATCAGGGCAATGAGGTTCCGCTTGCAGCGGACATCTGGTCCCTCGGTTGCCTGATGATCGAGATGGCCACCGCCGAGCAGCCCTGGCCGGAGTTCACGAATAGTCTGAGTGCTCTCTTTGCGATTGCCACCACCAGCGGCCCACCTCCGTTCCCGGAGTCGATGTCCACCGATGCGAAGGATTTTGTAAGGAACTGCCACATGCTCAACCCGGACGAGCGTGCGACGGCGTCGGAGCTCTGTGGGCATGCGTTCTGTCGTATCGAAGATGACTTCGACACGAGCCTTTCCACCACCTTGTGAAGCGCTGGTGGCCCAGAGCACCAAGTATTGCTTGAAGGTGAAACTGTGGTCAAGCAATTCATGCAGGGTGCGTCGTGATTCGCAAGAGAACGGCGTCTACGGTGGGGGGGTTGTCCCAGAGTTCTTGTGTTTGCGTGTCGATGCTCTGCCAAGTTGTGCCTTGCTCTCTCGCGGAAGACGACGATGTGTGGTAGTCCCAGGGTTCAAGAAACCCTCGAGCATCTTCGTTTTCGAAAGGTAGAGTACAGTGCTGAGTTTCAGCAAGGACCGGCAGAGACCTTGTGTCTCCAAGCAAGTAGCTTTGGTACTTCAAGGGCCTCCGGTGTCTCCATTGCCTGCAGTCCCTCCATCTGCCTCCTACGTCGACAGCCTCATCCTTCACAACGTCCCCCGCCGCTGCTTCCGTGAGAGGCAAAGGCCGCGCGGGTCCCCAGCCACAGAATAGAAGACTTTTCACCATATTCTACGCGCGTCTCCTACATGGCATGCTGATCGACGTCCTCAGAGGTGGTCATCGCGGCCTGGCTATCGACTCGCGGCGCATCTGCGTCGGTACACGTGTGTGCACGTGTGTGCGTTAGCAGGGGATTTGGCGTTTGGACGAAAGTGCTTTAGTGTCGCCAACCGACCCGCGGTGGAATCGACATTTCACGTGATCTCTTCATGCACATGATTTCTTCATGCACGTGATTTCTTCCTGCTTGAGGACATACCTGTGGACCCAACGGCAAAATTGCCATCCCTCTGCTCATGCTGTAGAAGTCTGCCGCCGTTGTCGCTGGCCATGTCCTGCAGAGAAGCGGTCAGGGGCGTTCCTCAAATGAAATCCTACCACTCCGGTGTGTGTGTGGGTGAGTGGGTGGGGGGAAGAAAGGAGGCCTTGGCACCTTTAAATCGCTCAAGATCTCCTCCTCGTCAAGCCCACGATCGAGGATGACGCCCACTTGCGGGTTGTGCTTCCTTCGCTTGCTGCTGCCTAAGACTCTTTCTGTATCGCTATCCTTTGCGTTGCTCCTCAGGGACCTGTGGAATGTTGGAAGGCCACGGAGCATCAGTCCCGTCCTGCCCTTGGCAAAGCGAGGCAAGCCATGCTCTCTGCTCCGTCCGCACCGTGTATTCGTCCTCTTCAATTCGTCAGAGGACTCGTCGTTCTGGATCCGCTTCAAGCGCTGCATCTCAAGCTGTATCTCTTCCCGAATGCTGTCCCGGAGCTGCTCTAGTGCGGCGTCGTACTGGCTCAGGATGGCCCGCTTCTCGTACTCGAAGATGCTCTGCGCATTGACCTGCTCGCGGCCCGTAGCTTAGAATCCCATCTTTTCCAGCGGGAGCCCACCCAAGTGCCCTTTGCCGTCGCACCTTGCTCAAGTCCCGGCAGCTCTCGGCCGCCTGAATCTGCTGCAGCTTTCGGGTCTGCAAGTAGCTCACGCCCTTTTGCATCGCCGCGCCGTTTCCTAGGGTACGCAGGCTCTCGCTCAGCCTCCAAAGCATGAACTGATGCAAGAAGCAGCGGTGCGTCGCTGAAAAACGGCGCAAAACCGCGGGAAGGCTGGTCCCCCACCTGCCTGAACGCGCTTCTTGTCCCTCTCCAGCGCCTCCAGACGCCGCTTGTAGCCCTCCATCTTGGCCTCCGTGAGCGTCACGAAGCCCGCGTCCACCTTGGCGGCCTGGCTGCGCACGCTGGCGCTCATGTCGCCCTGGAGAGCCGCAGGAGAGTTGTGAGAAGCCGCTGGGGCAGGATCCGGCCACAGCCGCGCCGCAGAACCCAGCGCTCAGACAAGCTCTGCTTGCACGCACAGCTACCCATGCCCGAGCCACACTCGCATGCCAAAAATCAGCACGAAACACGCCCGCGGAGACGAGCACGGCGCCCTGAGGCCCCTTCCATCAGCAGCACCTGCAACGTTTTTTCGCCGGGCGCGTCTGGGCGGCTTGCTGGGCTGGGCGGCTTGCCGGCGGGCTTCTGGGGACGAGAAATGGGGCTGCGCGCCGCGTCGGCGCCGGAATCCGCCGCGTCGGCCCTTCTCGACATGTAACCGTCGGCCTATTCAAGTCATGTCAGTCGGAGTCCGGAGTCGGAAGCGGCGTATTTGCATTCAGAATGCATAGGATTCTCATATCATTAGAGGTTTTCTTGTCCTGGAAGAGAAACGGCCCTGAGCCAAAATGAAAGGTGAAGCATGAAGATAACAACGAGCTGGTCCTCTCTCCGGCGCCACGGGTCAGCTGATACTGGAGCGGGCTTCAAAGTGCGCCACCGGAGCACTTCTCTGTCCGTCCGCACCTCGCTCCGGAGGGCTTCGGAGCGGGAGCCTCGTCCTCGTCCGTCTGTCCCTTCCCGAAGTTCCCGCGCTTTTTGCGCTCAAACGCCCTCTCAATGCGCCGGCGATGGCGGCCCCCGAAGGCGTTCTAGGGCCCGGCGACAAGGATGTCCTCCCCTACACGTCTTGCTACTGCGAAGAGAACGCGTTTCTGCTGGTGCAGGAGCTGACGCGCAGACTGGTAGGGCGTTGTGTGGCTGTGCGATGGGTTAGGGTTAGCGCTCAGCTGATCCCGGACTAGGGCGGCGTGGAGGCGGCGGAGCGCCACAACGTGCTCGTGGTGTTCATCTCCAACCCGGCCAAGGTGGTGCCCATCTGGTGCCAGAAGGCGTCGGCGGGCGCCGGAGAGCCCATGTGCTGGGACTACCATGTCTTGGTGACCATGGAGGACTCGAGCGGAGAGGTTTTGGCCTTCGACTTCGACTCCACCTTGCCATTTGGGGGCCTCTGGAGCGAGTACTTGTCCCAGGCGTTTCCACCGCTCATCATGCACTTCTTCAGCGAGCAGTACCGGCCCATGTTCCGCCGAGTGCCGGCGCGGACGTACTTGGAGTACTTCGCCTCGGACCGCTCGCACATGCGCGGGGAGGACGGGGAGTTCTTGGAGCCGCCCCCCGGCTACGACTGCCTGCGAGGGCCCAAGGCACCGAAGGCGATGATGCTGCATGATTTCCTGTCCTTTGGGCAGAAGACCTTCGACTTCCTGCCCGAGCCGGAGACCCTCTCCCTGCTCCTGGGCATCGATGGAGCGGAGGCGTCGCCGGCCTCCGCGTCCTGACGAGCTTTCGGAGGGGGAGGGCCGCCCGCCCCTGTCCCGTGAACATGTCGTGCGTCCGTCGAGAGTCATGTCTTCTGTTCCGCTATCTCCGTGGTTTCGTGGCGTGGTTGCCCTTCGTGGACCAGGATGTCCGAAGCCAACCCCGGAACCCCCCAAACCAAAGAACGAATGAAGGAGCTTTTGCAAGGTCGAGTAGAGTAGAGGCGCTGCTCCTTCTCCTTCTCCTTCTTCGTTTCCTGGGGCATCATGCATCAAATGAGACACGATTCACCCTCGCTTCGTCTCTCAACGGACGAAACTCGATCAATCCACGCGGCTAGTCATGGGCAATGTATTCATCACACCTCTCTAGTAAGCAAGAGCACAAAATTCCTGGACGGCGCTCAGGAATACTCACATCCCATCCCTACTGTCTTGGGTATCCAGCCAGGGCACTCGCGAGTGACCTACACGGCAACAACCGGATACTGCCAGAGCGCGGCTGCCAGAGCGCGGGATGGCTAACTTCTTGCACGGCACCATCGCTATCACTTCTATGACATGGCGAGCTGCTGTTCCGAGCCCGAGTCGTTCGTCTCGCTGGATTCCGCGGACTCCGCACTTGTCGAAGTCTTGGACGATCCACTGCCGGAGGTCGTCGCCGCGTCATTGTCCTGGTCCCCCGCGTAGCCAGCATCTGTCGCGTCGATCTTGCGGCGCTTGTATGCCTGCCCGGGGCTCTCCTTCCCACACTGCTGCTCCAAGGCATCCTGCTTGACGGGGCTTCTATGGCGCACGCCACTTCTGCTACTAGCCGCACACCCGACGCTGCCGCTGCCGCTGTCCCGCGGCCCGGGCGCCTTTCCGTCTTGGAGGAAGCGAATGGTGCACACGACCTCCGGCGGCTCCGCGGCCAGGTTCAGCGTGCCGTCCAGTTCGCCGATGTTCTTCATGAAAACCTCCTTCGAGTCGGCCACGTCCGGCGCGCCGGTTGCCGTCTTGACGCCGCCTTCGGCCTCTGCGTCCTCCGAGGAAGCCGGCGCCGTATGCGAGCGGAAGCAGACGAGCAATCGCTGTTCCAGCGGCACGCGGAGCTTTCGCAACTGCGCTATGGTCTTGCGATGGCTCTGCTCGCTGAACTGGATGGATTCCGCTTCATCGCTACGCGTCGACTCGGCCACGCTCTGCTCGTCGCTGAGCGGGTTTCCCTTGTTCATCTCCTCCTTGGCCCTGGCGGTCGAGGGTAGCTGCAGCGCGTTGACGACGATGTCCCGGAGGAGCATTCCCGACTCCTCCTCAAAAACATCCCCCATGACGTCTGCGTAGCGCCCGTCGATCTCGCCGCCTTCGCAGATCGCCTCGGCTTCCTGCGGCGAGTGCCCAGCCCTGACCAGGGCCTGGGCGAAGCTGCCGTTCCCGTAGCGCACGCGCCAGGTCGGCATGATGCTGAAGACGACCACGGCATCCGAGATCTGCTCCAGCATGTACTCGTGCTTCCGGAGGGAGCAGTTCTGCTTCTTGAGCTCCTCGATGAAGGCCTTCTTCCGGCGCCGGCTGAGCTGCGCCGAGCGACGGTTCGCGGCGCGCTTCTGGGCGCGCTTCTCGATGCTCTTGAGCATCTCGAACTCCGCCGCGGACACGTTTCGGGGCGGCATCCCCGGTGCGCCAGCAGCCGCGGACGGCGTCGGCAGCGGCTTGCCATGGTGCATCGGCGGAGGACCTCCCGCGTGCGGCATCGAGACGCCCATGGTGGGGGCCATGCTGGAGGAGTGGCTCATGCTCTCGTTGCGCTGATGCACCACCGAGGCTGCCGCCGCCGCGGCCACGGCCTGCGACATGTCCAACGCCGTTTGGTTCATCGACGGCGCGGAGACGCCTCCCGGATGCCCGTGCGGATGCCCATGATGCCCCTGCGGCGGCGCCTGCTGGGGCTGCGGCGCCATCGGATGCTGGTGCTGGTGCTGGTGCTGATGCTGATGCTGATGCGGGTGCGGATGCCCGTGCGGTCCAGGCGCTTGCATGCGCTGATGCGCGTGCATCTCTGCGTGCTGGTGCGGATGGCCATACGCCTGGCCGGGCATGCTGCCGCCATCCATCCGCTGCGGCATGTGGGGCCCTGGGTGCCCATGCGGCTTCTGCGCCATCTGCAAGAGGCAAGAAGGCAGAGCAAAAGCCAAGGTCAGGCAACTTGCATGGCCTCGGCGGAGGGAGCCACAACACCACCAAAGCTCAAAGGCAAAGCAAATCCAGCAGACTTTCAACGAAGGATGCTTACGTTTGTTTGTGCACCGTTGGGGCCTTGCACGCCCATCATGGAGGGGACGGGCATGTAGGGCGCCTGTTGGCCCATGGATCCATGCATGTGGGGCTGGGCGGGTCCCGCGTGGGACGTCGGCGGGTACATCATCATCGGCGGCTGAGAATGTCGCTGGTGAGCGCCCTGCGGTCCCGGTCCCGGCGCTGGCCCCGGTGTCGGTCCGGGGCCCATGCGCGCGGGACTTGCTACGGCGCCAACTTGCTGCGAAGCGCCGTATCCGTAATCTGGCGGAGCCATGCGGTTCGGGTGGTGTCCCTGAACATTCGGATCCTGCAACGGAGGCGGGCCACTGGTCAATCCTGTGTCATTGCTCACGCCTTGCTTCCTTTCGCTTTCGCTTCCGCTTTGGCTTCCGCTTTGGTTTCCGCTTTGACTTCGGCTTCGACTTTTGCTTCGACTCAGGCTCGGGCTACGCACCATGTTGACACTATTTGCGTAGGTTGCGACTTGCTTTTCGCTGTTTGATGACGACGAGTTGCCGTCTTCACCGTCTGCTTCAGCGGCTAGGGCGGCGACGGCACTGAGACGAGCGAGACCAGAGGGAACCTGTTGTGTCGGCTGCTGTAGACGTGGAGCACCCATCGCTTAGACCGAAGTTCTCCCCGGAGGCATGCTGGCAAGGCACGGAAGCTCACCTGCATCTGCTGAGGAAGACCTTTGGGTAGCATGCTAGCAGCGGCTCATTGAGCAGCGGCTAAGGCACGCCCGCAGACTGCGAGAGTGACACGGAGGGATCCTGCGACGGCGGACAAGTGTCAGCGCGAATCTCCGAGTCCGGCGGGATCGGCTAGCAGCGCTCTCCGCAACTCGCACACCCGCTTCCACGCTTCTGGATGAGCAGCAGCAGCGGCGCGCACGGCCAACTTCCGCCGGCGGCTCCACGCGGCCGAGAGCGCAACCTCAACTGGGCGCCACGGCCCCAAACCCAAAAAATCTCCGTGCGTTCCAGCTGCTTCGCTCGCCGCCGCACAGGGCCTGCTCGGAGGCTCCCGGGCGCCTCTCGGATCGCCGCGCGAGCCGCATTCCCTCCGGTGGGCGACTCCCGGCCTCGAGTTTTCGGTCCTCCGCGCGGCGGCGCCAACCCGCAGGAGCAGTCGTCAACTGAAGTCGCCCGCTGTTGCCGCTCCGCCGCCAGGCTTCCGCGCCTGCGCGCGAGCTCCGCACTTCGAGGCCGCTCGTACCTTGGTCGTTCTGGCGCCGTCCCTGAGGCCTCGCGCTTGCGTTGGCGGGGGGCGATGATAAGAATGAGGTGTCCTTGGGTTGAAGGCGTTCCGCAGCACGTGTTTTGAGCGCCGGCCTCGCTGGCCGCGCTGCTCGGCTTATTTGAACATACTTCTGTCAGTGCAAGTCTCACCAGGGATGAAGTGGTTCCGGCCCTTTTTCTCCCAGAGTGGAAGCACACACGTTGGCAGATGCCAAAACGGAAACCGCGTGATTGGGCAAGCTTCAGCAGCGGAGTGCCGTGCGATTGGCTGCCGAAGATGAACCTTCCCGGGCGAATCGACAGATTGATGAGCGTCATCGGGTGCTTCACTCACAGGTATTGAAGGAAGACGGGCACGCGTCGCGAGGATTGGACAGCTTTACCCGGAGGCGCGAACAGGTGGCGGCATGCGGATCGCTGTTGGCCCTTGCGCGCCTGACGCACGAACCGCAGCTGGAGAATAACGGGTCCTACCAGCCTCTCGAAGACTGGGAAGATGAACTGGCCGTACGGACCAATGGAAAGCGCGCCTCGTACCACTGATAGTTGAACTCGGTAGAAGGGAAACCCGGCTGCACACTTTCTCCTTGACTGACTTTCTGGCCTGCTCTGACGAAGCCGGGGACGTGTACGGCTGCGTCACCACACATTTCTCAGCAGGGCCCGCCGACTGGCCGGTGAGTCGAAACCGAAGTCACCAGGTGGCAGGTGACGTCAAGGCCTCAACTTGATCCTCCAGCTCCATCTCATCTTCCGGATTTCGGGATTTCCGCGCTCGCGTTTCGAGTCTCCTTCACCCACTAATCCACCAATGCCAAAGCGGAGTTCATCCTAACGTTCGGGAGGATGCACTACACAATGGCGGAGCTTCTCGAGCTGCTCGAAAATTTTGCTAGGTGGCCAATCACGCACTCCATTGCTTCCGCACCCCGCACACTCCGCATCACGCCAAATCGATCCACGTGCCACGTCGATAGCGATGCTCGCCAAGTTCGTTTGGAGCGGAGAGCGGAGAGCGGAGCGTTCTCCAAAACTTCTCCAGTTTCAGGTCTGAGTTCCCATTTCAGATTTGTCATTTCTGATTTGTCATTCCTGATTTGTCGTTTGTCCCGCTTCGATCCACCTGTTCTGCTGTAGCGGTATTAGTAATACGTAGTGCTGCGGTGTCTGCGGGAAACCGAAGCCCTCAGTATTCATTCGCCCATTTGCTCCCATTTCCCCCCTTTTTCCCTCCAAAATCCGCTGAAAGACACCAGAGAGGGCCCAAGCCATACGATGGAGCCGCAGGAGGGACTACAGGCGCTCATGCGCTACTTCGAGGCGATTCCAGCTCTGGTAGGCGATCGTCGCCACGATGGAGCTGCTATTGGCACAGCGTATAGCCGTAGACACGGACGTCCTCAGCGCGTGTGGTCCCTTCTTGGGCCTTGCTCATCCATAGGAAAGGCCACTAGTGCTGCCGGCGGGAAACGCCGCCGCGCTACTGGACCTGAGCCGCGTCTTCGAGCACCCATTCGCGCTGAGAGCGGCGCGGAGAGCCCTACACAGCTATCGAACAGCCCAAAGTACGTCCTCCCCGCCGACGTTGCCCCTTGGCAACGCATCCTAAAGGCGACTCCGCCAGATTCCAGGGAGAAGATGTGGCTTCGGACCCGATTTGACGTCTCCAGAAGAGTCCTTTGGGTCGAGCGGGCCGGCCTGGACAGCAGCATCGCCGTCCTGCAGGACCTGGAGCGAGTTCTCACGCTGGGCAGCGTGCAGGAGCGCTGCGGAGACCTCGAGAAGGCCGTTGCGGAGAGCTACGGGAGGGATGCGGAAGCTGCGGAGCGACGCAGAAGGCTCTCGGAGAGATGCAGCGTGGCGTATGCGGTGAAAGTGCTGCTGAGTCAGGGGCCGGCGTTCAAAGTGCTCCTGGATCTGGATGGTACGCAGGTCGCTTAGCAGAGACGCATGTGAATGCGAGCTTCTTCCCAGGGGTCCATGTGTTGCGTAACCAAGACAGCGCTTCTAGGAGGAGTGCCGCCGGCGACGACGCCGGAAGAGGCGGCCAAGCAGATGACCGAGCTGCTGGCAAAGGGGGAAAGCGAGCGGGCGAAAGGCAAACCGGAAGACGAAGCCAAAGGACATGAAGAGGTGGATGGAGACATGGGTGAAGAGGAAGGTGAAGATGAAGATGGAGGTGAAGCTGAAGGTGAAGGTGGAGCTGAAGCTGAAGCTGAAGCTGAAGCTGAAGATGAAGATGAAGATGAAGACGAAGATGGAGATGGAACGAATGGAGCGAATGGGGAACCGACTGAAGCACCCAAGTCTGCCGCGCATCAAGGAAGGAAGCGCGGCAAAAAAGAGAGACGCTCCACCGCGGCCGCCGGCGCCGAGAAGCAGAAGAAGAGCAAGAAGAGAAGGATGAAGAAAAAATCGGATTGAGTCATGTATCTGTCAGTACTTTGCTCATCTTGCACAGAGGAAAAGACACCATTGCAACCCCCCCAACTCTGCACTTTCCCGGAGCCTTTTTTCTTCACTACTCATGGGACAAAGACAAGTCATTGTGGCCGTCTAGAATGAGTTCTTCATTGGAGCGCGAACTGCGGCGAAGGCTCCTGGGGCGTTCTTGAGTGCACCACCTCTCCATCAGGACCCACAACACACATGTGAAGCCAACGGACGAATGGAAGCCGCAACGCGACACAAAGCTGAGAGCGTCATACGACAAGAATCGCACCTGTCTTGTCGGCTCTCTTCTCTCGAGGCACCATCGTTTCCCGAACAACAGCGATGGCAACAACAACAACAACAAAAAACAACAACAGCAGCAGCAGCAGCAGCAGCCGCAGCAGCAACACAAAGAGGTTTCCTGCTCCACCTCGTTACTCCTCCGCCGCCACCGCGGAGAGCGTCCGGAGGCGTCCGGACTTCCTCTTCTCGGCGATGGCCGACAAAAAGTCGTGAAGCATGTAGCGGCTGCGCTTCCGCTGGATGAAGCCGGTCTCCTCCGCGGACTCTACCCCGCTAAGCCCCTCGATGATTGGCGTCAGCAGATCGTTGCTGACGACGCGGCGGTCCTCCCACTTCTCCAAGGTCTCCTGGAGCACCTCCGGATCTTCCAGCCCTTCCTTCTCCTCGATCTCCTTCCTGAGGAGCCCGTGCCAGGTGTTGCGGTTCTCGCTGAGGAGGCGGAGCGCCTCCACGCCTCTCGGCATGATCTGGGTCAACGCCACGAAGAACGGCGCCACGATGAAGTCGATGAAGTTGAGGCTCAACTCCGTCTGGAGGGTATTGTCCCGGTCGCAAGCCGGAGACACGGGCAGGCCCTCCGCCTTCTCGAGGTCCCCCTGCGCGAAGAACTCCTCCACCACGCGGTCGCTCCACTTCTTCGCCACGTCCCAGCGCCGGCTGGGGTTGCTAATGTCTGCGATGTGGCAGAGCGCCTTCACGAGGATCTCGCGATCCTCCGGACTGGCGAGGAACTCGTTCCGCATGCCCGTGAGGCGAGGCTGCTCCTCCGGATCGTCCAGCGGGTCGTCCTTCTTCGCATCTTCCTCTGCGTTGCGAATGATGCAGCTGTCCAGTTCGTCCTTCAGGTTGAAGTGCATCGTCATCTCCGTGGCGAGAATCGCACAGATGACCAGCTTCCGGATGCGGTTGCGGTCCTCTTCGTTTAAGGTGGCCGTGATGTCGGATTCGGGGCGGCTCAGGATCTGGAAGGTCACCGCGGCGTGGTGGTTCTCCAGCGGGCTCACGTCGTTGTACATGATAGCCAGCCTGGTCATCGCGTTCACCTGGTACTTGTTGTTCAGGCCGGGATGGTTCAGATCGTGACACAGGCCGGCGAGCAGCAGGGCGAAGACCTCCACGTCGGTGAAGAAGACGGCCCCTCGGAAGGCGCAGAGGAAGCAGAAGAGCACCTGCATCGTGTCGGTGGCGTGGTAGATGTTGTGGAACGGGTTGTCGTACGCATTCATGTACCGCTCGACTTCCCTGAAGAACTCCACAAAGACCTCGACGCCCACGTCAAACGTGGCGGGAACCTGCAGCTGATGCAGGATGCCCGCACCCAGCGGAAGCAGCTCCGACGGGTCCAGCTGCCAGACGTCAAACGTCCAGGAATGGCACTGCCTGGACGGATCGTCGGCCGAATTCACGTGCTCCAGGAAGTCCTCCCGAGCCACGCTGCTGACCGCCAAGGCCTCCGGCCAGAGCCACGTACAGGCTTCGCACCCGATCGCGCCCCTCCCGGTCTCGAGGCTGCTTTCAAAGCTGCTTTCCGCGCCCGCGTGCCCGATCACCTCGTTGGTCAGGCGGGAAAAGACCGCCGCCAGGGGCAGCTCCCGGTTCGGCCGCTCTTCCTTCTCCTCGGTCTCCGTGGGGCTCCCCTTCTGAACGTAGTACACCATGACCTGCTCGTGCAGGTAGCCCGCTCTGAACCAGGCCAGCATCCGAAAAGCGTCGAAGGGCCCCTGGCTGGCACCCTCCTCGTCGATGTAATACCAGTCCGTTCCCACCTGGGACTTGCGCTTCCTCGCTCCGGCGAGCTTGGTCCTGGCCAGTCCGGGGGACGACGGCTGCGCAGGCTTCCAGTCCAGCGCCTCCAGCGTGTCCTCCGAGAAGGAGATCCTGGCCTCCGCGTCGGCAATGTCGCCGCCCGGAGATTGCGTCCGAATCTGCCCGCGAGACGATCTCCTCGAGAGATCGCCGACGCTCGAGATGGGGCTGGAGATCGCCCGGGTGTACTCCGACGCGAGCCACCTTTTGTCGTGCTCCGCAAGCTCGGCCTGATCCGCCATCTCCTCCAGCTTGGACTGGAGCGTGTTCGCCGCGCGATCCGGCTGCTGGGCGTTGAGCATCTCCAGAATGGCCTCGAACTCCGCGCGGACCCAGCTCTCCGACACCGCTCGGTCATGCGTCGCTTCCGGGGCGACGCCGCGCTCGATGCTCCGGAGATCAGCGGAGACCCGCCGCACCACTTCCATCTCCGCCGAGCTGCCTCCGAAGAACGCCTTCTTGCCGGGTCCGCCGGGCAGCTCCGGCCCGGCGGACCCGGTGGTGCCCGCTCGCCCACGCATCATCATCATCATTCTCATCCGGGAGCTCGGGCTTCGATGGTGGCCCGAGGCGCCCGAGATCGAGCTTGATCTGGCCGGGTGCGGCGGCAGCGAGATGGGCGCCGGGCGGCTGGTGGGAGACACGTTGGACACGGACGACACGCGGGACTCGACGAGACTGTGGTCCATGCTCGAGTTCCTCTGCTTGGCGGCGGCTGCCGCCGCGACCGCGGCGTCGGCCATGACATGCGACTCTCGTTCCAAGCGCCTCTCGAGGCCCTCGAGGTACGTGTCCAGGCCACCCACCGCCTCGATCTGCTCCCGCATCTGCAGCGTTGGGGTCAGGATCATCGCGACATGGATCTTCGCGCGCGTGCGACTGCCGCTCCGGTCGTACAGGTCCACCCACTGGTAGAGCCGCTCCGGGATGCCGTCCTCCCCCGTGAGATCCTCGAGCGACGGCCTCACGATCTGCAGGGGGATCGTCGCCTGCCCCAGGAAGTCGTCGCTCAGCAGGAAGTTGCGATTCCACACCTGGATGGTCACGTTGCCCTTGATCCACTGGCGCTGGTTGGTGCTGAACATGACCCTCTCGTCCCATTCCGGCACGAGGCTCACGCTCTGCAGGTACCGCGTGCGCTTCTTCAGGTCGTCCACCTCGATGACGCAGTACGGAATGGACATCTGGCAGTCGTCGGCGCAGCAGAGGCCCTTGCACTGGTGGAGGTGGACCTCCAGCTTGGCGTCTCGGTACGTCGAGTCGGTCACCAGGGAGCTCGATCCGTCGTCGGCGTCGTCCTCGGCGAGGTTCGACGTGAGCGTGCGACTCAGCTTCTGCCGCTTCTGCTCCTTCTCCTTGAGGCACTGCTCGATGGACAGCTTGATCATCTGCTCCCAATGCAGGAACTGCTCCTTGGTCTTCGCACAGAGGATGAAGCTCCGCATGTAGTCGTTCCTGCGGCCGTCCTTCTCCCAGGACTTGGCGTCGATGCGAAGGCAGTACTCCTTCTTCATGAGATCCGCCGGCTCCACCTCGCAGCGCGCCCCGTCCATGTAGATGACCTGGGTCGGCTGGTCGGACTGCTCGTCTTTGTACATGCTCAGGTTCTTGACGTTCAGGCGACACATCCGGGTCTTCCAGTCCCCGCCCTGTATCTGCCTCTTCAGCTTCCGCATCATGTATTTGCTCGTGGAATCCTTCTGAATCTCCAGTTCACCCTCCGCAAGGCTTTCCGTCATCGCACCGTTCATCCGCTCCATCATGCGCTTCCGCAGCACCGAGTCGATCTTGTCCTTCAGCTTTCGCACGCGCGAGTTGATCGCGTCCACCTGCCAGCGCAGCATCCTCTCCTGCAGCACCGCCGGCATCTGGCCGTAGATGAAGCGGTACGCGCGGTTCGAGTCGTCGTCCGTGTACTTCAGATCCACGTGATGGACGTTGGCATTCTCGTTCTCGACCTCCACGATGATCCCCGAGTCCTCCAGCTCCCGCCTGGCCGCGCGCAGGTCCGACGTGTCGATCTCCGTTCCCATCTTCAGGTAGCTCTCGGCGGGGAAGATGTTGAGCAGGTGGCCCCACAGGAAGTCTTCCCGCGACCGCTTCGGGCACAAGGACGCGGTCTTCAGGATGAGCTGCTGCAGCGAGGAGCGGCGGTCCACGCGAGCCGCGAGCTGCTTGCCTGACAGCGCGGGAAGCGGACAGTTCTCGAAGCGGAAGCCATCGACAAGCTTTGCCCCCATCTGGGAGAGGAGCTCGCCGGCTGGGTTCATGATGCTGTCCGCGTGCGGCGCTCGCGGCTCCCTCGCCACGTCCGTGGTCATGATCCCACTGTGGGCGGGGCTTCCAGCGGTCGGGCTGCCCGGGGCGTTGGCGGACATATCGTCATCGGCATCCATCTCCGCGTACTCGATGAGCGCCGGACTGGCGGCGCGAAGGGTCGTCATCAGGTTCTGCACCGCCTCGGGCATGCCCAAGCAGAAGTCTTCCACCAGCTTGAAAAGCTGGTCCGTGATCATGTCCGTGCCGAGGCGCTCGCAGATCAGCTCTTCGACCTCCTCGGGCGGGAGGCCGTCGACCTTCAGGGACAGCGTGGAGCCGAGGTTCGTCAGCTCGGAGAAGTCCGGCGGGAGCGAACTGAAGGCGGAGCGGTAGTGCAGCAGGGGCCGGCAGCACATCACCAGGACCATCGGCAGCGCGCTGGACTTGATCTCCTCCGTCACCTTGGACGTCCTGCTGGACATGACCGTGGGCCGGGGACTGCGCATGCCCGAGTGCCGCGAAGACCTGGGGAGCGACGGCTCCGCCGACGAGCCGTCTTCGAGGCGCCCGATGGCCACCGCGTGCGCGAGGGACCAGGAGAAGGCGTCGCAGTGGTGCGCATCGTCGATGATGACCACGGGCTTGAACTCGAAGGCCATGGCCTTCACGAGGACGAAGAGAGTCGACATCACCCGCATGCGCATCACGTGCTCGGGGGTCTCCGGCATCTCCGGCATGGCCTGGCCGGTCTGTCCAGAGGACACTGTCAAGGAATCGCGCCTCATGCGCGCCTGCCTCTTGAAGTCCGTCCCCAGGATGAGATCGAGCATGCCGAGCTCGTTGTCGTCCGCGTCGTCGCCCTTGCCGTACTTGTTCAGGTAGTGGCGGACGACGTCCGTCGCGGTGACGAACTGGCCGGCCATGTCCTCCTTGCCCAGCACGGCATTCTTCCTCGCCAGCTTCAGCCGGAAGCCGATGAACTGCTTGATGATGGACGTCCAGCAGCCCGCGATCGCGTGGGGCTCGGCCGAGGCGAATCCGCAAGCCGCGATGTAGAACACGGGGCAAGCTCGCGGCAGGGTCCACGCGATGTGATTCGCCAGGAGGGTCGTCTTGCCAGAGCCAGGCTCGCCTTCCAGGATGACCACGCGACCCCGCGCATCAGAAGCGCCGCCACCGAGCAGGTTGATCTTGCACTCCAGCAGCATTCGACGGGTGAGCGCCGTGCGAGACTGCACGTGGAAGCGTTCACTTCCTCGCACGAGGAGCATCTCCACGCACTGGGGGACGAGCAGCTCGTCCAGGTTGCCTCTTCTCGACGGGGACACGGCTTCGCAGGCCATGTGCGCGAGCCATCGAATGGGGAAGCCGCCCCCGCTGTCCGAGTACTGCGGCAGGAAGAGCCGCGTGCCACTGAAGTTCAGCGCAAACTCCGACAGCGGCAAGCCAACCTCGTCG
The DNA here is from genome assembly GCA_019677205.1 of Pinguiococcus pyrenoidosus. Classification (NCBI taxonomy): domain Eukaryota; class Pinguiophyceae; order Pinguiochrysidales; family Pinguiochrysidaceae; genus Pinguiococcus; species Pinguiococcus pyrenoidosus. The sequence continues at coordinate 30,688 of JAAMXY010000262.1, read as the reverse complement.
TCCATGAGCAGGCCCTGCTCCTTCGCTCGCTGCACCGCCTCCTCGAAGAGGCCGTTGAAGGTCAGGACCTCCGTGAACAAGATCGGCGCCAGCATCGGGCTGTGCTCGGAGATGTTGTCGAGTCTCAGAGACTGCGGCACGGTGATCACCACGGTGCTGGCCATGACCCCACCGACGTGCCGACCCGTGGCTCGGTGCATGGTCGGGCGTCCATCCGTGAGACTGTGCAGCGCCGTATCGGCGATGGACGGCCGGCTCGTCCTCCGGTGGATGGCCCTCGCGCTCGCTCCCGTGGAGCCGAAGTGCACGCCGTTTGCGGACCCGCCCGCCTGGGGCACCGTGCCGGACGCGCTGCGCAGCGGTGAGTCGACCTGCTCCCCTCCCGAGCCGGACTTGAAGATGGACGACAGGAAGCCGCTCTGCTTCTGCGCGCTGCTCATGGACGCGTTGGTCGACGGGCTCGACGTGTTGCTCACGATGACGGAGCCGCGGCGGCCGGTGCTCTTCTGCCGTTCCTGCCGGCGCGAGGAGCCGGCCGCGCTCAGCTGGGTCACCTGCGTCACCGCGGTGGACGTCCGCGCGTCCACGGTGTCGTCTACTTGGCTCTGCGTCGGGGGTGACCCGGCCCCACGGGTCATCAGATACGACCCCGCCGGGGAGCCTCCCTGGGCACGGGTGAAGAAGGGCTGCAGCGCGGCCAGGGTCCTGTGCGCCGCGTAGGTCCTCAGCTGCTCGTCGTGGATCGTCCGGTAGGCGTTCTCGCCGGCGTCCAGCGCAGGCCCCGGGATGGTGCTGTCCGGATACGGCTGGTAGATCTGCACGGGCTGCGCCTTGCCCTTCACCGTGATCTCGCCGAGCGCCTGGAAGCAAAGCAGGCCGCCGCAGTCGTCCCTCGTGGCCTGGTCACAAAGCACGCCGCCGGAGAACATCGTGGTTGCGGCCTGCATGAGCCGTGCGCTCAAGTTGACCGGGTCGCCCAGGATACTGTACTCGCGGCGCGTCCGGTTGCCGACCGTTCCGCAGAACACGTGCCCCGTGGTGATGCCGATGGACGCCCGGAAGCCCAGCTCGAAGAGCTTCTCGCAGATCAGGATCGCAGCGAGGACGGCACGCAGGCTGTCGTCCTCGTGCGAGACCGGGGGTAGGCCGAAGCAGGCGATCAGCGTCGAGCCCTTGTCGTCCATGAGGAACTTGTTGATGCTGCCCTCGTATCTGTACACGGCCCGCTGCGCGCTGGTCAGCACGTTGTGGACTTGGAACATCGCCTCGTCGTACAAGCCCGCGGCCAGGAGGTTCTCGCTGCTGAGTCCGAGGTTCACGAACATGGTGCTCACGTAGCGCGTCTCGTTGCCCCAGCTCTCGTCGTCGCGCGAGTCGGCGTTCAGGTTGGGCAGGATGGCGCCGGCGACGTAGGCACGGACGCGGTTCTCCAGGGAGGGATCCTCGAGCTGCGACACCTGCATGGCGGGTCCCTTGTGCTTCCGCAGCCCCTTGACCTCCTCCTTCCACGCCAGCTCGACGTAGCCGTCCTCGAAGCTCTGCGCCGCCTGGAAGAAGCTGCCGATGAGCTCCCAGCCCTTCTTGGAGACGATGATCTGCCCGCCCGTCGCGTGGTGCTCGGCCTGGAAGGCCTGCAGCAGCGGGTCCCCGACCGCCAGATACTCCATGCGGTTGCGCACCCCGCCAATGTGCAGGATGCTCACGGAGCCGAAGCCGATGCCAATCTTCACCGACAGGCGGATGCCCTCCTCCAGCTCGGCGCTGTCAAGATACTGCTGGATCGCCACGGCGCACTGGGCGGCTCGGCGCAGCCGCAGGACGAGCTCCTCGTTGCCGGGCGGCCAGAGCACGATCATCGCGTCTCCGGCGAACTTGAACACGTCTCCGCCTTCGCTGCCGATGAGGCGCACCATCTGCTCGAAGTACGAGTTCAGCAGCTTGGCCAGCCCCTCTGCGCCGCGGCCTTTCGCCGCCAGGGTCTCCGCCAGCATGGTGAACCTGGACACATCACAAAAAATACACACGCTCTCGCACCGCTGCCGCCGGGGGACATTCGTGGCCGGGTCGTCTATGAGATGCTGGACAATCAGCCGGGGCACATACGACGTCAGGGTCGGTAGATACTTCATCCTCCCAACTGGCTCTCAAGGCCGCCCGTCCGCGTCGTTCCTCTTTCCTAGACAGCGTGAGCAACGACGTCAGCCTGCCAGCTTGTAGCTCGGGTGCCATGCGTCGATCTTCGTCTCTCCTATCTCCGCCCGAAGGACAACTGCCGTCTGAACGATCCGCGGTTGCGTCCCCCGTTCGCGCGCTCTCGCGCCCTCTCGGCAGCTTCTTCTTCCGCCAAGAGCTCACTCCCAGAAGCGCACGTGCAGAAGCGATGTCCAGATCACGGCCCGCGGCGCGAAACGCCTCCGGAACTCTCACGAACTCCTCTCGCTTCTCCTGCCGAGACCGTTAGGTTCTGAGTCGGCACCCGAAGCGCACCTTCCAACGCCCGTGGCCGGCCCGGACAGGCCGAGGAAGGTCCGCAGGCCTCACGCGCGCTTCAGCTCAGCGCTCCGAAGTCTCCGCGGCCGCAACTGGCGCCCTCAGTGGACGCATTCCTCGCGCAGACACGTACTGGACAGCCGGACAAGCGCGGGCTGATCTTCGAGACCGGGCCGTCTCGCGCGCGAGGACTGCCGAGGACGCGTCCTGGGAGGCTTTAGGAGTCGCGCGCGGCGCGAAGGCTCGGCAGCAGGACTGTTTTCGCAGATGTCAACGACAAATTATGGCGCGAAAACGCCAGTTATGCTGGGTATTCTCATGGCTTGCAGTATCTGCTTATGCGCCGCGTAAATAGACTCGAGAGGCCGAACGGTCGGCCCCACGATTGGCCCCAAGGTACGAGTACAGATTCTAGTTGGATACTCTCCGAACGTTATTTTCCTGAATAATTGGGGAGAAGCAAGCATGTGTCCAGTTCCACGCCGTCTTGCCTTCGAAACGCACTTACCCCATGCATAGGACAAAAGGGGCCGACGAGGAATCGATTGGTTCAGCGGTCGAGCGTTGACAGTTGGATCGCTGAATAAGTAGCGCGATTTTTTGTGGATCGCACACCATTGGTAGATGCCAGAAATTCTCCACACGTGTTCGATGATTCCTTTTCTTCGAGCTTCCACTAGCTTGGCTGCGCGCGCTGATTCGCGCTGCGTTTAGTTCGGAACGCAAGAGATCGCGCCATACGCAGCCAGCGCCCTCTTCCGAACGTCCCGAAGTTTTGCTCGAGCAGTGCGTCGCCGCGGACACAACAAGCGGAGCGAAACCACGTCCACCAGCGCTGCTCGTGTCTGCTTCATGCTTGCCTGGGGCAGCGGCCAGTCGTGCGTGGCTGCGTACGCACATAGTTTGTGTGGTTGGGCAAAGAGCAGTTTTTGTTTTTTTTCCCCAACGGAAGTCGGCTGCGAGCGCTGCGATCTGTCCTTCCTGCCTCTGCCTGCCTGTCCTTGACTTCTCCTTTTGCTTCTGCCTTTCTGGGCCGGGCCGGCTGCGCTGCTTTTTTGGAGCGAGTTGCTAGCTAGCTCCGAGCTGCGAGTCGACGTGGCTGATCACCATGCAGGCAGTCCTGGAGACGCCCAGCCCACCAGCCTCCTCACCGCAGTCTTAGGCGACGTTCCACAGCTCTGAATTACGGCAGTCCCACTCTCCCTTTCGCAGCTGCAGCCAAGCCTGCGAAGCCTCCATCGCAGAAAACAGTTCAGAGTTGCGGTTCAGCTGATCGTGCATTCCAAAGAACCTAGCGTTTCCAAATTATCTACAATTTCATTGACTACGTATGCTCGGCAACAAGAATTCATCTACCGCATATGAATGCTAGCTATATCCATCCATTCCAGATCACCTGACTCGCTGTTATTCAGCGAAATCATATGTCATTCAGCGAAACCGTCTGTCATTCAGCGAAGCCGTCTGTTTCCTTCGACAGACCCCTGCCTTCTCCGCTGCCAACGCCGCGGCAGTGAGGCCATGGTGAAGGCCGGCCGGAGCAAGAAGCGCCGCAGCGGCCGCCAGCGAGTATCTCGCAAGAACAAGATCGTGCGTCCAGTGGTCACGGATCGCTCGCTGAAGAAGGTTGGCGCCTGCGCAAACTTCGCCAAGGGCGCTCGCTAGTCGCCACTGAGCCTGCCGGATGGACGTAGGTGTGGGATGAAAAGCTCCCGCCGGCGGAGAACTTGAAGCGGGTGGGCCTGAACTTCAACGTGAATGGCGAGTTCGGGCGAAAATCGACGAAGAAAGGCCCCAAGCTGGTAGCGGAAACCCTGCAGGAGGTCACCTTCGCCGAAATCCCCGCGTCGGACAGCCTGGATGTGGACCGGAATCCGCGACGAAGACCCATGAGCGAGGTTCGGACTCTTAGCATTCACGCCAAAGCAACTGAGCTCCTCAGGCCGTGACGCACTGCGTGGAACACATCGCAGGAGGACCAGAGATACATAGCCAAGCAGATGAAGAAGCACGGGAAGGACTACAAGGTATGTATTTTGCCGAGTCAGGTAGCTAAGCAGGAACGTAGGGACGTAGTGATGTTGGGACGTTGGGACGTTGGGACGTTGGGACGTTGGGACCTTGGGACCTTGGGATGTAGGGAAAGCAGATAGTGTACAGCTCATGCCCTAGCTGAACTCGTGCCTCGCGTCCTCCGGCTTTGAGTTCAAATTCATTGAGCAAGAGCAACCACCAAGTAAAAGTCGCGCTCGGATGGCGTCAAGGGCGGTTCAGGGCGTCCAGTTTCGGACCTGTGCAGCACCAAAACGGCCTGCACTGTGAAGGAGCCGGGCAGTCCTTACCACCCGGAGCGTACGGAAGGCGTGGCTGGAGTGAAACCCCGCTATCCGTGCACCTTTGTGTTTCGTAGAGTGCTTGGACGACGGGCTTCAACAGCGTCGCGATACCTGCATCGGGAGCCGTTCTCAGCAGGAGATGGAACCCTGATCCCGTCCCATTCTCCCCTCTAGGCCATGTTCATGGACATAGACACGAACGTGATGCAGTACACGGAGGCCAAGCTGCGGAAGATGGCCTCAAGGTTCTTGCTGCTTGAAGGCGCGCAGCGGTTGATCCCCGTCCCCAGCGAGGTAGCCGAGGAGTCCTCCTAGAGTCCTCCTCGAGTCCTCCTCGAGTCCTCCTCGAGTCCTCCTGGAGCGGAGGGGTCCCAATAGCACCCTGTAGATTTTGCACCGGCTCCCTCTTTTCTTCACGTTCCACGAAAAGGGAGAGGCTCGACTGGCTGGCAGTTACGTTGCGTTGCGTTGCGTGGTGTTGCGTTGTGTTGCGTGCTCATAAGAGAGACGCAAGAAAAGTAGCTTCTCGTGCTGGGCTTCCTTCGTCTCTATCACTATTGATACTCATGTCCAAAGACAGCCGCAAACCACACGCGTCGGAACTTGCTGCTCCTGGCCGACACCTTCTCATTTTCTCCGGACTGCGCATCCGATTGCGAGCGGGGCGAGGAAAATTACATCAAGCTGGCACAAGTGGCATGTGAACCTTCCCACAAATTGGACACCTAGCGTACACTGGACGTGCGGGAATCCGGGTTTCGCGGCGTTTGCACACGATGCGAAACGTAGGTCGACAGCCTGCAAAGCTCGCGCGAAAGCGGAGCACAAAACTTCACACCGGGAAGGAGGCAATCCTCAGCACCTAGGGCTTCCACTACGCAGGACTCCGGAAGTGTCACCAGCTACGACGCCGCCGTCTTCGGGAGCTCCGCTTCGACCGCTGGGGCTGAGTCATTCGAGGGCGCAGGCGGCGGATGCGCAGCGGTCTTCGGTGCCTCCGGCCTCGAGCTGCGTTGAGTACTACCTGCTGCAGCCGTCTCCGATTGGCCGCGTGGTGCATCCCGAGTCCGCGTCGCGGCGCCGCCTCCCCCGTGAGCTGACCTCCCGGCTGATGACCTGGCGAAGTCAGGTGCGCAGCAGATCAGTGAAACGCGACCGCTCAGCTTGTACGCTTCTCGAATGCCTTTTCGCACCTCGATTCCAATCTTCTCCGTGAGCTGTGGTCCGCGCCGGACTTGCCGCTCGCTCCGTTGCTCCCCGCCTCTTCCCTCGTGTAATAGATTGACTTTTTGCTGATGCGGAAGCCATAGATCCTACGGGGCGTCGTAATCAGCAGATGCCGCGCACAATGGGGACCGGGCGAAGCCAAGCTGCGGCGGGCTCACCTTGGTTCGTACTTGTCGAGACCCGGGTTGGGAATCGCTTCCGGATGGCACATGAGCATCAGATGTGCAAACGTCGTCCCAAAATACGCTCCATCCAGTGACCCTTGCCGCGAGCTCTTGGGCGTGTACACCTCCCTGCAGCTTGGGCAGTAGATCTTGACCTGGTCATGCCGAGGCATGTCGCTGAGCCCCGTCGGCAACACGGCTTGGCCGCGGCAGAGGACGCGCGGGCACCGCCCGAACTCGGCGCGACGGTACTTCTCCAGCATCTGGTCCATGCCTCGGTTGGTGAGCACGTAGCGCGCGTGGATGAGCCCGTAGAGCATCTCCGCCGCGTTCTCGACGAGCTCCTGCTGCTCTTCCGTGAGCACGTCCGTAGGGAACTCGAGGTCAAGGATGAGATCCAGAGCATAGTCGTAGTACGGCACCATGCTCGCCAGGCCCGTGAGATTGAAGTCGTCCTGGATGTAGGCCTCGTCCACCTCCACGAAGAACTCGTTGCCACGAAGATTGCAGAACCAGGATATCCACGTGGTCTCCTCCTCACTGCCGCTGAGATCGCTCGACTCCTCCAGGTCGGGAACGCCTCGACCGGGGGGGCCAGAGGTGCCTGCAAAATCGAGACCCACGTGAGCTCCGGACAGAGGAAAAGACGCCGTCGCTTCCTGAATAGGCTTCCATGCCATGCTGGTAGCCACTGGACCCACGAAAAGCTGTGGTCTCCACCCGCTCAGAACCCTCTTTGCAGACCGCAGCAACGCACTTCGGCCACCGATCTCACGCCTTCCTCCTTCCTCGCTGCTCCCCAGCGAATCGTGGCCGGCGCTTGGACGGCTCCCACGCCTCCAGATCTTTGGCTGCACTGCGGTCCTACGGATGAGCACCGCCGGCGTCTCCGCGGAGTGGAGGCCTTTCTACTCCGTTTTCCGCGAGTTTCTGCGCGGCATCTCTTGCGCCTTTGATCGCTCTGAGATACGCTGCGCTTTCACGACGGAAGCCGTGCGGCGCAGCGTCGGGAGAAGCCGCGTACCTATCCCACTTCCTTCGAGTCGTTGGCTCTGGTGCTCCAGCAGCTGGTCCCAGTCGGCGTCTCCATTTTGTGTCATCGTCCTTTCGCGTCTCCGGGGGCACCGGAGTCGGTCTGGAGCTCTTGAGCGCCCTGTGGCCCTCTCTGGCCGCCAGATCGGCGAAGCCTTTCCTTGAGACTGGCGGGAAAACGACGGCGGGAAAGCCTGGCGGGGGAGATTGAAAAAAGGGAGAACCTTATTTTCGAGCTGTATGGGTGAGGAATGCGAATCTTTCGTGGAAAGTGAATTTTCATCCGAGCCGGAAAATCGAACGCTGGACGGGATTCTACAGCGGAACAAGGCACATTTCGCTTTTGTTCTTCAATTTTGAAACGGGTACTGGCCAGGAAGCTCGCAGCTCCGGGCTCGCGGACGACGACAGATGACTGCGAGGCGGCGACCCCACAGCGCCACGCTCTTCGCCGTGCTGCGCGCCAGGCTTCTCAGAATCCAGAGTCCGCGGTGGCTGGACCACAACAGAGCATTAGACGTGTCTGGCTGACGCGTCGTTCGTACTGCCTAGCTAACGCACCTCTTCGAACTGCTGCTGGCCTGGATAGACGCGCAGCAAGGAGGCAACAACGACAGCCAAAAGGAAACCTTCCACGCAATTTTTCCCTTTTCCTTATTTCACTCCCACGAGACGCTGCAGACCGACGCCGACTCTCCAGAAATCAAAATGAGTACAGGAACCGGAGCTTTCGTCGTTCGTGGAAAATGAAGGAATGAGTCGGCACGACGGGGCATGAAACTAATTGCGTATCGGTATAGCACCGAAGGATCGCCCGGAGCTCCGGATCGTTCCGGAGCAGCCTCGCGGGTCCGCAAAGGCTTTCCCGCGCTTTCTCCCGCTTGTTTTGAGACCCAAAAGGCCGCCTCCCGCGCGGGCGTGTCCTCTCGAGGCTCTCCTGATTGCTCCTTCCGACTCCAGCGTTTCCATAGGCTACCTCGTGGTGCGCAGAAGCGAGCGAGGTTTGTTGTGGACCCGAAACTGCGCAGCGGAAGCGGCGCTGCAGGTCCGAAATTGTACTGCGGCGAAAGCGCCGCGCAGACGCACTGTGAACGTCGTACCGGGCGCACACCCTGCTCGAGCAGTCACAGCAGATGGCGCGGCTGTGAAGCGCTGGTTTCACAGGGACTTAGGCGGTCGACGGGCGCGGGTCCGCGGTTCTGCTTGGGCATGGGCGGAGAGCGTAGCCGAAGGGATGTGGTCAGCCCCTACCAGCCCGACGATTTCCCGCTGGTCCATTGGCACGGATTCGACTGGACCTCAGCTGGCGCTAGAAGCATAGGGCAACGCGTGCGCTTGTTTCGCGAGGACAAGCAGTGCTGGGAGAGTGGGCGAGTCATGAACTTTTGCGCCACCACCGAGCAGCACTACGTGCTCTTTGATGGCGAGGTGAAAGCAGAAAGCTGGGTGAGCTTCCGGAATCGTGCGGTGCAGATCGTGTCGGAGGTCGGCTGGCTGCAGGTGCCGACCGACGCACCTGCAAGGCCCGTCCTGGTCTGGTTGAGCAACAAGCAGGCGAAGCGGACGCTGTGCTTTCCACCGCGGCGAGCGCGTCTGGTCCAGTTCCTCGACGAGCCAAGCTGTTTCATGTGGGTTCCGCGAAGCCAGAGCGCTCGCTTTGTGGGTGCGAAGGAGGCGCAGGGTCACGTCCAGAGAGCCGAAGGCATGCTACGGCTCATCAGCGAGGAACTCGAGACGGCGGCCGCAGTTCGACGTGTGGTCGCTGACGACTTCACCTCCCCGGCGAACGAGCTGTGCAAACCTTGCTCGTACTGTCGCTGGATCGTCAAGCCCCAGGAGTCGAAGATCGGGCCTCTCTGTCCGCCGTGCCATAGCGCCTATCGCAAGGGGAACTACTGTCCAGTCTGTCTCCAGTTGTGGACGTCGAGCGACGACAAGAGTGGAGGCAGAGGGGACGGGGACAGCTTTGAGGTCTTCGACGCCCTCGAGGACTTGAAGCTGCATCGGCTTCCGCCGAAAGACGCGCCCAGCAGAGCCCTCCTTGACGACGCGGAGGCGCATGCCAATCGCAGCATGCTCCAGTGCGAAGTGTGCGACCTCTGGACGCACGCGACCTGCGACGGGATCAGCCAGGAGGAGTATGATCGAATATGCAGTGCGAACTCGAAGCATCTCACTGTGGCCTTCATCGGTCCCTGCTGCCGCGTTGCCACCACGACAAGGATGATCGATTTGGTGCAGAAGCTCGACCGGACGGGGCTCTTCGAGAAGCCGGTTACCGAGGAAATTGCGCCTGGGTACCACGCGGAGATCCCATCTCCCATGGACTTCACGACCATGCGAGCTAAGGCGCTGAGAAAAGTCTACAAGAGCGCGATGATGCTGCGAACGGATGTAGAGCTGATCGTGCGCAACTGCCTCGCCTTCAACTCCCCGCACAGCCCGATCTGGCAGGAGGCGCGGAACTTTTTCACCGCGTTCCTTCGGCTGGTGCGGCCTGACCTTTTCTCCTCCACGTATGCGCGCCCGAAGGACGACTTGGGCTCGTACATGTATGCGATCATGGAGACCGTGGACTTCTCCGACAAGGTGTCGGAGGTCGCCCTGGAGATGCTCAGAAAGACCACCGACACGTCGTACACCACGGAGATCGCGACCAGGTTTCGAAGATGCAACGAAATCCAAGCCATCACAGCGCGCCTTCTCGCCGAGACTCCAAGCAATGCGCAATGCGGCGAAGCGGACGCCAGCTTGCGCGCAGGAATGGCGTCGCCAAGCTCCGTGATCCAGCTTCACGCGGATCCGTGGCCGGCTGCCGGGATGCCCCCACGGTTCGTCAAGCTCGGCGATGCCCCGACGACCCAGAGGCTTGCTCTCATGGATTGGTGCAGCGCCTGTGCGAGCAAGGGCGCTCAGCCTCTGAAGGTGTGCGCAGACTGCGGCGAAGCCTACCACGAGTTCTGCTGCGAAGCGTTCTACTGGACGACGAATACGAAGGACCCGAATCACCTCAACGCATGGTTGTGTCCCAACTGTGCACTTTGCGGCGACTGCCTCGGCGATGGCTGCGTCCGTTGCGTAGACAGGCCATTGTGTTCGCACTGCAAGCTGCCCGTGACGCCGACAACCGACAGGAGGTGTGGCAAGCTGTCGAGTAGCCCCGGCATCTTCTGTTCCTCCTGTTCCCAGCCAGTGCACGCCCACTGCGACAGCGGGGCAATGAGAGCCTTCGTGTATGACGTGGAGTCCTTCGTGTGCCAGAAGTGCCAGAGGGACCCCGCGCCGAAGACCCACGCGGGAGCCAGCAGAGCCTCGCGAAGGCTTCTCCTCCGGACCGCCGCGCTGCAAAGCAAGCGATGGATGGTAGCGCGCAGGGACGAGGTGTCGCTGGGTAGACACGTGCCTGTGGGCGCGCCGGTCGAGAGATTCGCAAGCAGCCCGGCGACGAGATTCATGATCAGCTTCGCAAATGAGGTCATAACTGGGTACAGGGAGCGGTTCCAAGCGCTTCTCAAGCGGGGATTCGCCAGAGAGTTTTCGGCGTGCTGTCGACTTGGCGCTGGACGAGGGTACTCCCGAGGTGGGCGGCGAATGGTCGAGCGAGCCGCGCGATTCATCCGGACGGTCCTGCAGAAGCTGAAGAGGCGGTCTAGCGCCCACCTCGCACTCCAGCTGAACGGAGCTTCCAATCTGCTTCGGTCCCCGGGCATGGCGGGCGATGTGGATATGATGCGCGCGACTGGCACAAACAGCAGGGCCGTGGTCCTTGGGGCGCGGCCAATCCCTTTGTCTCGCATCCTTGGAGCCGCGAGCTTCATGCTGGTGTACTTGATGGAGGAGTTCCACGAATTTCACACGACGAGCATTCGGTCGTACGCGGCGCCTCAGGAGGGCTATCCGCTACACCCAAATATCTTGGACGCTTCTCACCGGCGCAGAGCGTACGCGATTGCCGGACAGATCCTGACGACCTTTGCGGCGGAGCAGAAGCGATTGTCGTCGCGGGTGGCCGACGCAAAGCACTCTCCCGCAAATCCCGCAAACGGCTCTGGACGCTCAAGCTCAGCAGCTCCGAGCGTGCTGGCGAGTGGCGCCCAATCCGCAATGACGTTGACAGGCGCAGCAAGTGTCTTGGCGTCCTTCGCGGGCGGCGCACGCCGGGCTACCGCAGATGCCGAGGCCAAGTCGCCTGGCAAAACGATTCAGCGGTCGGTTTCGGGGGCGAAGAGGGCTCGCGGGGATGAGAGGCAGAAGCCTGCCAAGAGGCGTCTGTGCACTGCGCTTGTCCCTGGCGGATCCAGTGCCGTCAATCGCGCCCCCACGAAGATCGAAGCGAGGGAAGACGCAAGGGTATGCGTCATGTGCAAGGTTGCGGGAGACTCAGCGGCCTTGGGTCGAATGCTGGTCCTTCCTGGACCCATGCCGCTTCCGCCACACGCGAGTGGAATCGAGAAGCCCAGCGCTTCAAGCGACAGCGACGGTGATGCGACCGACGCCTTTGCTGGGCCCCGCGTTGCGCAGTGGATTCATTTCGGCTGCCTCACTGCGTCGGAGCTGGTACGTGCCGCCCACCCCTCGGCTGTGCGTCTGTTGTGGCTGGCGCTGACGAACTCGTACAGGTCTCAAAATCGATGGCGACCAGCGGCCAGACGATCCTTAGCAGCGTGCCCCGCGAGCTCGTTCGCGCCTCCTGTCTCGCATGCCACATCTGCGGCGCCTTCGGCGCGTCCCTCAGATGCGACGTTTGCAACCAGCCCTTCCACCTGAGTTGCGGCGTCCGGGCTGGCTCCAAAGCGCGGTGCGCGGCGCATGCAGCGCCTTGTTCCCACGACGTCGACTTCTGTGACCATGATCCGAAAACTGTGATTTGCTTCAACGTCGAGAAGGACTTCTTGTCGGACCTCCGACCCCCGAGTAGGCCCACCCGGGCCCAGCTCAGCTGGAGCCTGGAGATGAGCGACTTCCTGCGATCTCAAGAAATCCGCGGGAAGTTCACGTCGAGAGCGCTTTTCGCCCGACGTGACTCGCCGTGGATGCGCATCGGTACGTGCTTCAAGGGGCGACGGAATCACGAAGGCCGAGGCGGTGCGCTCACGATGCTGTCCTCGCCCATCTTGGTTCCGCTCAGGATCGCTGACTGTGCATGCCATCGGCGAGGTTCCGGAGCACAACAACTTCCATCGCAGGCATCTGCTCATCCCGGTTGGATACCGAGCAACGCGGTTGCACTGGAGCTGGCGGTCGAGAGGCAGGCGCTGCGCCTACCTATGTGAAGTGCGGAGTACCGCGAGGCCGTCCGCGGACACCCGCCTGCCGCCGAACGCCCGGCCGCTTTACCGCGTGACGGCTCTGGAGGCTTCGGCGCAGGGAGACGACCCCTTCCTGCAACGGGTTCAGGGCAGCGACTTGGACGTGGTCGTGCTGGAGGTGCGCAGGCGCATCAACGCCAGCCAGGGATTCCCCGTCCCAAAGGAGCATGCGCACGGTTGGTCCGAGCGCTTCTTTGGCCTTAGCATTCCTCAGATACGCGCGGCGCTAGAGAATCAGAAGTGCAGCGCCTTGTCAGCAGCATTGACAGGTCCGGGGGATGAAAGGTAGGCGAGCACCCGAATGAGAGTTGCCCGGTTGGGTATCGATGAGGCACTAAACCCTCCTGCTCGACCCTTGTGTGCAGATATCGCTTCTCATTCCTCCAGCCGAGCGAGGACGAGGTCCAGCGCTTCACGCGAAACTTGCGTGCGCAGGACAAGTACGACGGAGCAGCAGACTCGTCGGAGAGATCATGCTCTCGGGAGAAGCCCTTTGTCCGAGGAGAGTCGGGCCGTACGAAGGGCGAGCGAGTATCCAAGCAGCTCGCGTTGGTTCGCAAGTCTGCCTCCGATTTTGTTCGCGAGGAGTTCGCCGTCGACTTTTTGCCTCCCGCGGAGAAGGCGGCGCTCTATATGGCAATGAAGAAGCGAAACGATTCCCGCGGTCTGAAGGAGATGCTGCGCGAGAACAAGCGGGTGAATCGAGCGCCGTTCTCCGTCAAGCGCTCTCCCATTCATGGTTGGGGCCTCTTCGCCGAGCGGGATTTTGAGAAAAGCAGCATGATGGTCGAGTACAGCGGGGAAACCATCGGAAACGCCGTGGGAGATGCGAGGGAAGCCTTCTACGAGAAGGTTGGCATCGGATCGTGCTACCTGTTTCGCATCGGGAAGGACGAGATTTTGGATGCGACGAGATGTGGAGGGTATGCTCGATTCATCAACCACTGCTGCGACCCGAACGCCTTTGCCAGAATCGTGGACCTCGGTGCCGCAGGCAAGAAGATCGTGATCTGCGCCCGCAGAGATGTTCTTGCAGGCGAGGAAGTGACGTACGACTACAAGTTTGCCGCCGGCGACGAGCTTTACGTGTGTAACTGTGGAGCTCAGAACTGCCGCGGGGCGATGAACTAAGCGAGAAAAAGAAGCCATGCGTCCCTGGATGCTGCGATGAAAGGGAGCACACGATTTTTCTCTTCGATCAGTCACCGCATGCCAAAACCTTAGGAACTGATAGCTCACGTGCGTCCACGAATCTCACACAACAACGTGGGGTTCTCGCGGTGATATTGCCCTTTTGCTTTCGATGCGAACATCTCGTTTCTCTCTTTCTAGAGCGAACGTTCCGATAACATTATAATTATCATCATTTACAGTTAAATATATAATTTCAAAATATACTATTTTTTAAATTTCACCATTTCCCGCCAAAATTCCAAAGCCACTTCTTGTGCTCTTCCGTACGACATGTCCATTCCGAAAGGTGCGTTTACCGCTCAACGCGCGTTCCTTCTCATTCCGACGAGAGAGAGACCAAAACAACTTTTGGTGATCTGCCCTCCCGATCCTGCAGTCTGTGTGAAGAGATGCGCCGCGCGCGTACTCCGCAGGGAAAAGCCACTTACGGCAGAAGCTGCATCTTTGGTGGCCGTTTGCGCCGAAGACTGGATTCGTTTCCTTCTCTTGACGGCGGAGACCGTGCACACTGCAGGTGGGGCTGTGGATTCTGCGAAACCCACGGCGGCGAAGCTGATCTGCACGAGTTTCACCAGGACCCAAAGCCAAGACAGTGTCTGTCGCGGACGTCGAAGAAGCGCTCAGGGAGATCCGCTTCCCAGAGTGCATTCCAGAGCGCCACACGGACCAAGCAGACGCGGCTGCGCCGCCAAGAAGGGTGCGTGAGGGCGTGTGCCGGGATCAGCTGGGTCGGTTCCCTGAGATCTCCGCCGTTGCACAGAAAAAGCGCAAGCGGGCGAAGAAGAAGCAGACGCCGGAAGAGCTGGCGGCCTTGGTGGCCGAGCAGGAAGCGCTCTTCAAGGCCGCTGCTGACCGCGTGGCAGGGCAGCCCAGCTAGACGTTGGGCGTCCTTTTTTCATTGCGGCATCGCAGCATCGCCGGGAAGGACAGGCAACCGAGACGGAGAGCTTCACAATCTGGGTTCTAGCCTACGAAAATCTACTCGCCTACGCTGAGCGAATGCTCACAGGGCTGCGCTGGGACATGCAAGTTGCTTCTTTCATCGCTACACCGACGGGTCCAAGTTCTCGCGCTCCGCCTGCAAAATACCAGACAGGCAGAGAGAAGCTCAGTGGCTGGATTCGTTGGGCAACGAAAGCGGTGAACACGCGCACCTCGGCTTGCGCCTTGGGCCGCTGGCGACGGCCGCTTTTCTCGTCGTCACCGCGACTGACGGAGTGGCTCAAGATGGGACCCCTTCCGGCGATCGGTTGGCGAGCAGCCTTCTTCTTCGTCTCCTAGATATGTGAGATGTGTCAGTGGGATTTTTGAGGGAAACGCCTTTTCACTCAGTTTGGGAATTCACAGCGCATCTCTTTGCTTGCTTGCAAGTCACCTTGTCCCGCTTCTCCTGCTGTCGGGCTTCTTCCCATTGATGCTCTTCTTCCTCTAAGCGATCGAGATAGCGGCGGTCTTGGTAGACGAACGTCTTGCCGCTGTTGGTCTCCCATGCCCCGACTCGTCTGCGAAGTGCTTCGGTGATCTTCGGCAGCTCCTTCTTGACCGCCTTCTCGGTCGCTTCGAGTTCCTTGAGCGCGAGGCGAGCCTGGCGACTTCTTCCGGTGAGAAGAGCTTGGTATTCGGGGTCCTTCATCTGCTCGGCGTGGCTCTGCCTCAAGCGAAGCAGCTCGTTCCTGCGGTCGATGTGCTTCAGGATCGGCCGCATCACTTGCGCCTGCGCCTGAAGCTTCGCAACGGCCTCCTCCGCTTTCTCCAGTAGCTCCTCGGAGACGTCGCCGGACATGACATCTTCGTGCTGCGCCCTCTCCTCTGGGCCGCTCCCCATTTCGTCCCAAAGCTCGATCATGGTCTGCCGCCTGGCCGAGACGATCTCCGACAGCTTCGAGATCAGCAGGTCCTGCAAGCGGTTGAGCTCGTGCTGGCCAGCGGCGATGGTGTCCTCTCCAAGCCCATGGACCGAGCCGGCGAACTCGGCTTGCTCCTCGTCGGACACGCTCAGGCGGTCGTACAGCTTGCTGATCTCCTCTCCGAGAACGGTCAGCTGCCCACGGCGCTCGCTTTCCAGCACCTTGAGCTCATCGACGCGAGCCTGAATGATCTCTAGCGCCTTTGCCGAGATGCCGATGCAGTCATCGCTGTCCATGTCGAAGTTCTCGCCCTTCTCGTGCCGCGCCACCGCGCCCATCATCTTTCGGTCCAGCATCGACGTGGCGGGAACCTTCAAGGAGTGCATGAGGCTCTGCAGACGCCGGAGGACCGCCATAACGTCCTCTCTGCGCTTGGAGGCCTTGAGGTTGAGGGACGTAAGACGATCTTCGAAGTCCGCAACCTTGGATGCGCTGAGGTCGTCTTCCACGTTCTCAAACTGGGACTCCACAGGGTCTCCGAGCGCCGTCCAGAGCTCCACCAGCTCCTGCACAATGCATGACCAAGGTACTTAGAACCATGTGTGCGACTTGCGCTGTCTCGCTGCACCAAGCCGTTCGAACCTCTTTCATCGTCTGGAGCTGCGACTGCCGCTGACTAAAGACGTCTCTCATCTCCGACAACCTCGCGAGCGCGTTGTCCCGCCGCAGCACCGCTGGCTTGTCGTCACCGACCTCAGAGGACGTATCTACCCAAGGAGAGAGAGCAGGATAAGACCTTCTTCTGTGATGCGTTCTCGCCTTCTGAATGCATGTGCTCCGTACCGACGGGCCCATTTCCCAGCTTAAGGCTCATGCTTTGCAGATCCTTTTCCGCCTGCGCAACCTGTTTCCGAAATCAAAAAATCCTTGCATGAGGGGTACGCGAAGCGTCTGTGCGCAGCGGAAATCCTGCTTTTACCTCTTCGACCATGTCGCGCAGACGCGTTTCGGTAGTCACCACCGCGTCTTCGAGGAGTTCATCGAGGATGATCCCTGGAAAGATCCTTAGGAAAAGAACTGGAGATTGCGCGCGAGGAAGAGCCCCTTCGCACCTAAGTCGTCGAGGTATCGCTGGCGCTCCTCCTCGCAGATGCCAATCTGGTCCCAGAGCTCCCGCAGCTTGGCCAACGTGTCGCCGAGCTTGCTCTCCACGCGCTTTTGGAACGCCTCCATCGCAGCGGATTAAACAGCGAGTCGTCCAAGAAGGCTCCTGGCGTGTCGCGAGTCTCGAGAGTCCACGAAAGTGCGGCACGGACGCGGAGTGGCGCGCGCTGTATCAAACGCGCGCAGAGAAAGAGACTAAAGTGCAGCGCTGCACTTCGCTGCAGTGTTAACGGCTTTCTGGTTGGGATTGAGAAAGTAAAATCATCACAACATGATCATATTCCTAATCAGAAGTAAAACTTGGCCCCTGGAACTTTCCAAGGAAAGGTCTACTTAAGATCGATAATTTGCAACATTTTTTCGAAATGGAGCAAACGGGGGTGCAACGATTTCGCGCCTTTTTGACGCCTCGAAAGTCAAAAATGTCCCCTCTCCGATGGAGTACAGCGCTGCTGCTCTGCCGAGCAGCGCTCGCGATGGACACGCTGGCGCCTATGTACTACCCGTTCGGCGGGAACACCGTGGTCGAGGGCCTGAGCGCTCCGCTGTACGACAACAACTACTATCTCTTCTACCACTCTTCGAGCTTTCGCGGAGCTGGACTGGAGGTGCGTGTGATTTTCCGGTCGCAGCACGTAGCTAAGTAGTGCAGGGGGGCTCGACGTCGAAGTTGTGCGGATTGTCGAAAGCAGATGCGCTCACGTTTCGCGCGGAGAGAAAGCTTTGGGATGACATCTCCGGAGGACGTTGAGACGAGTCTCACAGAGCTGCGCTTTCCAAGGCCACGGCGCTGCACGTTTTGGTGGACTCCGAGAACCCCAACCCGAACACCTTTACGCGCCCGAATCCCATCTTCGCGTGTCGAGCGTGTCAAGAGTCCGCTTCCCGATGCACTGCAGCCGACTGTGGTGACTCGTGGCCGGCTTGGTGGGGCGCTTCCCTGGATGCTGGGGGAGGATCCAGCCTCAATCTTACCAACAACGGCATGGCGGAGGTGGGAATGGCTGCTCGAAAAAGGGGAAACGTTGCCTGGAGACTGAAAAGCCTCTCACTCTCTCTCTCTCTCTGTCTCTCTCTTTCTCTCTCTCTCTGTCTCTCTCCCCCCCCCCCCCCCTTTCTCTCTTAACATCAAAAGGATCCGATGGTGTATCAAAGGAGCGCCTCCGAGTACTGGCTCTACTACAGCTCGGGCACTGCGCACGCGACGGGCGCCTCCGAGCAGCCCGTGCGGTGCATTGGTCTGGCACGGGGCGCTGGCAACGCGCCCGAGATCAACTGGAGCAGTGAAGATAAGCCGCTCTTCTGCACCCACCACTTCAACGGAGCCTTCGCCCCGCAAGCGGCCGCGCCACACGTGTTTTCGTCTCAAGATGGGCGTCTCTACATGGTTTTTGGCAGTGGTGGAGGTGGCGTCTACGGCTTGGAGCTGGATGGCACTACCGGATATCCAGTTGGTAAGCTATCCTCCTGCCCCGATACGTTCCTTTTCCCCATGGAGAGGGAAGGTGCTGACAAAGCGGCGTTCTTCCAAGGCACGAATGACTCGGTGTGGTTCCTGGATGGCGAAGACAGCTTGATCACCTTGCTCGCGAGGTCTACGGAGATGGGCGACGTCAACTATGGCGACTCGACCAAGCCGTCATCTGAAGGGCAGGACGGCGCGGGTTATCGGCAAGTGATGCTTATCGACTCGCCGGCCGTGCTGTGGAAGGAGGCTGCGTCTGGGACCACGACGTACTACTACCTGTTCGCCACCTTCGGGACTCAGTATCGTGGAGTGTATTCGGACGCGCAGATTCGCATGGGTCGCAGCGAAAGTCCCTTGGGGCCGTATACCAGCAACAGCGGCCTCCCCATGGAGAGCGGAGACGCGGAGCTGTTCATCGACACGCCCAGCGAAGACCGGTCCAGGGAAGACCTGTACGAGAATCGATTCGTCGGACCCGGGAAGATCGGTTTCACGACGGGCGAAGCGGGTGATCCACTGGCTGTGACCTACCGATTCTACGATGCCCGAGGGTATGGTGAAACGTCGGGAAGGTCGAAGTGCTACGTGCCGGTGTACTGTGATAGCTATGGCACGATTGGGGGGTCCCTCGTCGACTGGAGCGAGTCCGACTGGCCATTCGTCAGAAGCAACCCCTGGGATCCGGGCAACTACGGCGGAGATGCAGACCGGCCGCGCGGGTGCAGCAACGTCCTCGCACGGGACAGCGTAGCTGCCGACTGCGACGAAGTGTCTACGTCACTGTCCGACGAGGACATCCAATTCCTGGTGGTCATTAGTATTTTCGTTTCCGCCGCAGCTTTCATCTACTTGATGTTGGAGGCCTACGTGAACTACCAAAGGCGGAGAAGGGACACGGATATCGCGAATCCGAAATGGTGGGAGGCATCGTTCCAGGTGAGCGCGTGCTTGATGATCACGTATTGCACATGCTCGCAAGCCGCAAGTCTGATGTTGGGGAGCTAATTGAGCTCCTGCTCCTTCAGCTTCCCCCCAGCACGACGAGCGCGATGCACGGCGCAGATTTCGATGCCTCGGAGGGCCGTCTGCCCGAGAGGCCTCCGCTTTCTCCCGATTCGTCGCCACCAAACATCAGGTTCGCCCAATCCTGTGCCAGACTTCAGCGAAGCTTGCCATGGACACCAACCTCCCCTCCCTTGTGGGCCACCGGAACTCAGGAAACCGCTTCTGAGCGAAAACATCGAGGCAACAGCCGAGTTGAACAGGCTGAGTACGGGAGACGAGCCGCGGAGAAGCTCGGCCAGCGGCCTTGAGAGTCTCAGCGGCCTCATCGAGCGGAGCCAGCTCTCGAAGCATGGATTGCCACTTCCGCCAAGTATCTCCGTGTCCTCCACGAGTTCCGGCACTCGCTCCACACGGAGCACGCCTGGCGCCTACGGCACGAGGCACAGGAGTCTCGATGACGATTGGGATCGTCCCCGCGTCTCTGAACAGTCTCAAATGCATTCGGCAGACGCGCTGAGCGCTAGAAGGGCTTCCTACTCTGGCGGCGTGGCGCCAGGTTGGACGGACAGGTTCGACATCCATCCAGATGACATGTCGCCAAGCTGAAGCAAGCTTGGTGATTCTTCGCGGTTTGCGCTGGAGGCATCTGGGAGCAACTTGGGTAGACTGCATGT
>JAAMXY010000262.1:0-10762 GCA_019677205.1 Pinguiococcus pyrenoidosus | reverse complement strand
CCCCCCCAAAAAAAAATGACCAAGCCACATCGAACATCAAACGGTGGCAAGCTTTTGTCTTGGACACAAGCAACAGAACCAACAGAGATTGCTGATGTAGATGGCCAAACTAGAGAGAAAGAGAGAGAGAAGCAGGGACACGGAGTGAAGCGTGTTGCAGAAATTGAAGGCGCGCAGGAAGCAAGGTAACGAATAGTTTAAGTTGAGTAGGCGCTAGAGAGCAGATTAGATCAGATTAGATTAGACAAGGAGAAACTGATGATCAGCGATGATGAGCATCACCGTTCTACGCAGCGATCACCCCCGTCGCCTGTCCACCTCGAAGATCCCCCCTTTGGGCTTTTGGAAGAATTCGTCGTCCCTCCCGTGAACCAAATCGAAGCATTTCACCCAATTAGCTGGATTCTGGCTCCATATGGCACGTGGGAAGGAGCAAATAGCAGTGGGAAAAATCCGTGCTCCGAGCTCCGAGCTCCGAGCTCCGAGCTTTAAGGATGGATGGATGAATGGATGGAGGGAGGGATGGAGGGAGGGATGGATGGATGGAGGGATGGATGGAGGGATGGAGGGATGGATAAATGGATGTACCATGTATGGCTAAATGGATAGATACTTCAGCCAGTATCATGAATATATAGGAGTACCCTTAACGGTACTCCAATTCCGCCGATCCTCCCCTCCAAAGCCCAAAGCCCAAAGAGGAGAAGAAGAGAAGAACAGCGCCACAGCGATGGAAATGGAGTGCGACCTTCTCTCGCGGCTCAAGAAGGCCGAGCACGAGCTTGCCCACAGCGGAGAGTCCATCAGGCCCACGCTGCTTGACGAGCTGGCCCAGAACTCGCCACTTTGGGATCAGCTGACATGCGACGACTTCGACATTTGCGCCGAGAACTGGCAGAACTTGGCATCTTTGGCGATGCGAAGCGGCCTGGCGGTCTTCAACAGCTTGCTGGAGGCCAGCATAGCACCGACGTGGCTCACGATTCTTTCTGTAAGCCACAGCTTCCGAGAAATGGCCCCTGCAGAGGCCTTGGCGACCCGTTTGGGGGCCTTGGTGACGCCGCAGGCGCTGTGCAAGGCGTACATCGGCGCCGAGAAAAGTAGAAATAAGCGCATGAAGAGGCTCCAGCTGCAGCAGAGCTACGCGGGCGACTCTCCGAGGACAGACATCTGGGCAGAGGCCTTCGTCCAGTCGCTGGACGCGTTGCCAAAGCGGATTTCACGAGCTCTCGGTGCACGGACGCCGGTCTGGACCGGCCACGATGCATTCTGGAGGGCTGTGGCTCAAGCGTGGTGCCTCTACGCGCAAGAAGAAGTCGAGAGTCTGGGCAAAACAGGAGGTTTCGTGGCGCAGCGAGTGCTGAAAAAGCTCTGCTTGCAGCCTCGGGTGGATCTGCTTGCCAGCAGTACGGCGCACCCGCCTTCTCGCGCGAAAGATTGTGTCGCCGTGCTGGCGGTGCTCATACCGAAGCTGGACAGGCTAGAGCTCCGTCGTGTCATCGTCGCGATGCTGAACAGCCGACTTCCATTGGACACACTGCTGAGTCTGTTTGCCCAGCTCAACGCCGAGGGGCTCGAGGCGGTCGCCGAGTTCGTCACGAATGTAGAGTCGGTGGTGCTCTTGACTCGGCGAAGAGCCTTGGAGCGCTTCCTGTTTGTGCTGTGGGATCTTCATCGACAAGACCGGGACTGCGAGAGCTGCTTCTTCTTCATGCGGCTGCTCCATCGGGTCGCCGACAAATGGACGACGGCGAAGAAGCTGTACGCATCGCTCACCCGCACGATCCTCTTTGCGCTGCAACGCTTGTCGCGGGACGAAGTGGAGACGGTGGGGAAGCATTTTGATGAGAACCTCGGCAGACGTCAGGGAAACATGTCCGTCATGTTGCACATCATCCGCGGAGTGAACAAGCATCTGGAGGCGGCGGACCGAGACTCCCGCTTGCACGCCATGCTAGTCGCACAGCGTCTTGCGGATGTCATTGGGGAAAGCGAACTGCATTTTGACGAGCTGGACACGGAGATCAATAGAGAGATGGCTGCCGACTTGTGCACCTTTGAGCGAGAGGCCTTGGACCAAGATGAGGGCGCCAAGCCAGCACCGGAAGGCTCCGCGGATCTCAATGAGGTCGGTGCCGGGCTCACAGCTGAGCTACGCGATGACTGCAGCGCAAAGCAGGATGCTGTCATGCAGAATGCGCCTTCGGAAGCAGACTCTGATGACTGGAGTGACGACGACGACTTCTACCGAGACACCGCTGAAACGATCCCCCGCGTGTCTCGGCGCGCGGAGCTTGATGACTATGCCGCTGATGCTGCTGATGCGACAGGGGACGGAGCGGAGGAGAGCCACAGCCTGGGGCGGGCTCCAAGGCCTTACTACTGCCGCGACTTGATCGTCATGATGCGGAAGCAGGACAGTGACGACGCGTTCGAGGCTCACCGGGCGGTTCTCGACCACGCGGAGGCCTTGCTTCGCGGCAATCCACCCGACCTGCTGGACCTGCTTCCTCAGCTTCTGAAGGACCTGCTCTGCATGGAGAATCGATACTCGCTTCCTGATTTCGAGGCCTGCAAGCGGCGTATCGTGCTCGCGGCGGCGTCAAGCGCTCCAGGAATCACGGGACCGATCTTGGCGCAGCAGGTGGTGAATGGCAGCCAAGGGACGGGCGGGCGGCTCTACGTCTTGCAGCTGATGCGCTCGACGGCTTTGGCGCTAGCCGCAAGACCACTTGAGGACCAGAAGGACGGGCAGGCGCCGCCGGACGCCAAGAGCCTCGAAGGCGCGCCCGCCAAAGACAAATCCAGTGTTGTTGGTATGCGCGAGACACGGACACGGATATGGGGCAAAGCAGCCCTCGCGCGGCGACGAAAGGCTCAGGGGAAGTCTCCCACGGGACAGTTGTGGACCAATCAGTTCATGATGCATGCTTCCGTGTTCTTTCACTGCCTGAAAGGTTTAGTGCTCAAGTCGCTTTCGTCGACAGATACCAGCTTCTTGTCCGACAGCAGTCGGTTGTGGAACCACGCAGACGGCCCAGTGGTGATGTCGCAGATTCTGCTGACGCTTGGAACCATCGTGGAGGCGTGCGCACCAGGGCCGGACGCGCCAGAGCTCGCGCAAGAGCTGGTGGAAGTCGCCTGGTCGTGGCGGCTTTCGGAGCATACGTTGATGCGCCGCGCCACTGTCCTCGCCGCGATGACGGGTCTGCAGCAGCTGCAGAGCTTGGAGCTCATCTCGCCCGGCAGGATCGCGATCTTTCGGGGCGTGGGTGGGTGGCTCTTGCAGGCCGCCAAAGCTGACGATGATGAGTACGTTCGGCAAGCCGCAGGGGCCGCCCTGCGGCAAACCTCCTGGATGCTGATGCTCACAGCGTAGGGCTAGGACCAAACAAGCAGGCAAGCAGGCAAACAAGCAGGCAAACAAGCAGGCAAACAAGCAGGCAAACAAGCAGGCAAGCAAGCAAAACAAGCAGGCAGCGACATGCCAATTACTTTCGGCGTTTCCCCTTCTTCTTCTCCGCTCGCTTCATCCCGCGGATATCCGTCTTCATCCGCTTGTCCACCTTCTTGAGGTTCTTCCCGCTGGGGCCCTTGCCCCCTTGGAACTTCCGGCTGACTGCAACTTTCTTTCCTCCCCGTCCTTCCTTCTTCTGCGCCTTGGCCATGGTGGCCTGCACAGCGCGGAGCTTCTCCCTCTCGCTGAGGTCCTCGTTGCCCATGATCTTGTTCGCCTTCTCCCTGGCTGTCTTCAACTTCTGCTGGGCTCGGCGCCGCTTGCGGTCGCGCGCCTCCGCAACCTTCTTGATGGGCTTCGCAGCCAGGCTGATGTACTTCTGCCGCATCTGCTCCATCAGCGCGGGAGGGATGGGAAGCTGTGGCCGATGGTGCTTCTCCTCGTCATCCACAAACCAGTCTGGCAGGCCGACCTGGTCGTTCCAGGCGTAGCGATTGTACGAGGCGTCCACGAGCTTCCGAGCGCGACCTTTCCGAAGCATCATCGCGCCCAAGGCCAGATGCCGAGCGTGGTCGTCATCGTCGTAGTCCTCGTGGTCACTGTCATACTTCCTCTCGTCCTTCACTTCCAGCTTCGACTGCGCCACGATCTCGATCGGTCCATCCTCATCTTCCGCAGCGATCTTGCCCATTCCGCGACGGATGAGGGCGCGCTTGGCAAGGATCTTCCTCCTCTCCTCGGCCGTCAGCGAGGGATCGTCGATCGCCTCACCAGCGGCCGAGACAGGCAAGTCCTGCTTCGGCGAAGTCCGCGAGCTCGGCACAATCTCGATGCCATCGTCGACGTCATCGAGCTTCTGCTTCTTGGCCTGCCTCCGCTCCTTCCGCTCGGCCAGACGGCGTCGTCTTTCCGCTCGGACCTCTTTGTCGGTCTTTGGCATCCTATCAATCACCGTCTGCACCTCCTCGGATACCCCGTCAGGCTCGCTTTTATGCTCCCGCGATGCCTCGGCGTCGCGACTCCGCTTCTTCGACCTCTCCTGAGCCTGCTGCCTTTTCGTGTTCACCAGCCTTGTCAGCCCCACCTCGGCATCCAGCTCATCTACGTTCGCCTGAAAGCGCTTGAAGAGGGGATTGTCAAACCAGACGGAGGCCGACTGCAACTTGTGCAACGGGATTCCTTCGAGCAACGCATTCTCGTCCGAGCCCTTGGAAACCGCCCCGTCTTCGGTCGTGCCTTTCATCTCGCCATAAGTCTCGTCCTCCTCCGCATCGTCTTCGTCCTCGTCCTCGTCATCGTCGTCATCATCATCGTGGTCATCGTCATCGTTGTCGTCAACACCGCTGTCGTCATCATCGTCGTCGTCGTCGTCGTCGTCGTCGCCGGCTAGGCGACGGACGTACTCGGAGGTATCCCCGTCGTTGAGCATAGCTTCCTCCTGGGCGATCTGGCCGGCCAGCTCGACTTTCTTCGCGTTGCTTCGCTTTCGGCTCTTCTTCAGCGCCTCGTCGGCTTCGTCCTTTGTGATTTCATTCTTCCTGGCAGCCTTCCTGGAGAGCTGTCCATCGTACACGTCCTCGAGAGCCTCCTCCATCATGTCCAGCCGCTCCTCCTTGTCGAGCACAACCTTCTGCCGCTTGGGCTCCTGCACCCTCTCTTCGTCGTCCAGCAGAAGGACGCCGCCGTGGACGGCCTGAAACGCGTTCATTGCTTCCAGAGGGTCCATCTGCCGGATTGGGCCTGTCCTGCCCGAAGCCTCTCCCTGCGAGGCGGCGACGATGTTGAACATGGAGTCATGCTCCGGTAGCTCGAAGGCCACCTTGTCCATTCCCAGCGCCGCGCGCTCCCTCGCCTTCGCGAGCTTCTCGTGCTTCTTCTTTTTCTCGCGTTTGCGTTTCCGACTCAGGTCCTCGTAGACGTCCTGAATCTCCTTCTGAATGTCGTCTTCGCTCTTCTCCTTCGCGGCCTCTCCCGTTTCCGCTTCCTCCTCGTCTTTGGTCTCGCCCTTGCCTTCCTCTCCCTTTGCCTTTTCCTCCTCCATGGCGTCTCGCAGCTTCAAGCGCCACTTCAGCAGGGCCTTGAAGTCGCCTTTGCCGAGCACCTTCAAGTCCGAGCAAGCTTCTCTGATCTCCTCTGTGGTAAGCTCGCTCTCAAGGATGGCCTTGTCTTCTTCGCTGTCCGTGAAGCGGATCTCGGTGGCATCCGAGAGCACCTGAATTGGCTCCGTAGAAGCCACGAAGTCCGCCGCGGCGACAACCCGGGTGAGAGTCGCGTTGGCATCGGCAGCATAGCCCTGCCGTCTGCGGTGCGACGCATCGAAGGCCTTATGGAACACATTCACGCCCGACGATCCGCCTTGCTCGCCCTCCACCACGGCGAAGACATGGGCGGGGTCGAGCATCCGCGGGTCTATGGAGCTGGGGTTCAGGTAATCGAGGCAAAGCAGGAAGATCTCGGCGGACGCTTGGCGCGACGAGCTTGGCTTGATGGGTTTCACATCCTTGAAGAGCTGCTGCAGCACCCACAGCAGCTTGTTGTAGTCCCGCGACCGATACACCTTGGTGCAGAAAGTGCCCCCGCCCACCAAGTGCTCCGTCGCGGTCTTCAGCGCCGCCAGCACCAACTCATTCTGCACGTAGGCATCCTTCACATAGGCGGCTCCCACATTTGGCGCTCCGTCGCAAAGCACCACGTCCGCCTTCCACCCGTGCAGCTCCTTGCGAAGCATGTCTCGGCACTCCCCGCTCGTGATGTCCGACACCAGCGTCTTCACCTTCGGGATGGCGCGGATGGGCAGCAGGTCCACGCCCACGATGACGCTCTTGGAGGGCATGGTCTGCGCTGCCACTTGCAGCCAGCCGCCCGGGGCCGCGCACAGGTCCACGAGGACCTTCGCCTTGGACAGAAACTCATGCTTGCGGTTGATCTGGAGCAGCTTGAAGGCAGAACGGGCGCGGAAGCCCCTCTCCTTGGCCAGGCGATAGTACTTGTCGCGGTCTTGGTACTTGGTGCGCTTCACCATGGCGCCCCAATTCAATTTCGAGGGTCCCTGGAGGCCTCGGGAAGGCGGGGGAGGCACGCAGAGGCCGATCGGACCAAGCCGACACGAAAGGGAGCGACACGAAAAGCTGCGGCGTCGCTGAAAAAGTCGGAACAGCGAGGCTCTCAGTATCGATCCTGACTGAATGGAACGAACGGCTGTCCGTCTGTCTACGTACGTCTCAGTTTGTCTGTCTGTCCCACCCCCAAAATCCATCTGTCCCAGCTCCTGTGCCCAATGACCAATGACTAGTCTCCCCCGGCGCTACTGTCATAACTGTCTGTACTGTTATAACAGTCCTTTCGATCCGGCGTATGAAAAGCGCCGAAAAGGCGCAAAACGCCACAAGAGACGGGATTTCGCCGCTCAGTACGACGTGGGAGGTCTCCTTTGGCGACAGAGACCAAAAGCCGCGCGTTTGGCGCAGCATGTGCACCCACAGGCGCGTCGCGCTGGGCTTGCTCGCGATGCACTGTCTGTTGGTGAGTTTCTTCCCGCGCGTCTCTGGTGCATTTCGCTCGTTTTTCTCACCTTGGGCCTTCTCAGACCGCCAGGAGTCTCCCAGTGACCCGCGTGTCGCGCAGTGGGCTTTCTGCGGCCAGGGGCTTCCGCAGGCATCCCGTTCTGTTCCAGAATCGCATCCTTTTTGAAGTGGACGAGGTGTCTCGCAACAACGACGGGCGCTACCAGGTGCTTCTGCCCATCACGGACCCGCGGACGCAGCACATCGCCCAGGTGCTGGGGGCCAAGTCCGGCGAGCGGCTTCGCGTCGGCGTCGTGGACGCCGGCATGACGGACAACGCCCGGCTCAGGTGGCTGCACGTCGAGTTGCCCGACGTGCTCTCGCGGCGGGGAGAGCGCCGCGGCGGCCGCAGTCCCGGGGAGAAGAAGCAGAAGGAGATATGGGTGAGCTTCTGCGACCTTGGCGGATCTTGGGGAGAAGGAGACCATGGTAAAGAAGATGGGCTTTGCTGTAGGTGAGAGAGGCGGAGGCGGCGGGCGCCAAGGGCGCCGCTTTGCTGGTGGATCTGGGCACTTCGGACGCCATTTTGAGACCGGTGACGGAGAGGCCCAAGGTGGACCTCCTGCTGGCGCTACCACGGCCGCTGCGCTTGCAGCGGCTGCTGCCGGTGATCAGCCAGATGGGCGTGAACAACCTCTTCCTGACCAACGCGGGGAAAGTCGAGAAGGACTACTTCGGGGCGCATCTACTGCGAGATCCCGAGGCGCTGCGGCGAGAGCTTTTGGATGGACTGGTGGGCTCCTGCACTGGCCGCCGCGGGATGAAACAGCGGAAGTGGCACAAGACTCGCTGACCCGGTTCTCCTTTCTTCCGCAGACGCAGGCCTCGGTGGACACAGCGCTGCCCCGGGTGACCGTGCATCGACGACTCAAGCTCCTGCTAGAGGATGAGCTGGACAAGGCCTGCCCCCGGGAGACCGTGCTGAGGATCTGCGCCCACCCGATGCGAGTGCCTTTTCCGAAGGCGAACGGTGAAGACTTGGAATCGCTACCGTCGCTGCGGCTGCACGAGCTGAACCCTCCTGCAAACTTGGACCCGCGCAAGCTGCGCCTGCTGGTCGCTGTGGGACCCGAAGGAGGCTGGGATGATGATTTTGAGCTGGATCTCCTCGCCAAGTATGGCTTCGAAATGGTGAACCTGGGGCCGCGCGTGCTCCGATCGGACGTCGCGGTGACGTCGATCCTGGCGCTCGCGCATGACTGGCTGCGAGGCTTGGAAAGCAGTGAGCCACAGAGCTGTGACCACCCGCACCAGCAGCAGCAACAGCAGCAGCCACAGCTTGAGGACGATCCATGGCATGTGCCAGGTGATGACGAGATTCTAGGGTAGCCGTGCGCAGTCGTTTGATCATTAGACCGAAGACAGACGATGCCAAGCAGCATTCAAATGCAGCTCTGCAGCTTCACAGGGCTTGCTCGACTGCCTTCTTTCATTGCCACGGAAACGGACATGGCGGCGCTCTACAAGCTTCTACGATGGACAGCGTTGCTGCCTAGACTACTCGCGAAAGCCCTGTTCGGACTCGCCGCTCGAATTGGTTGGATCGGAACCGGAGCCTTCCGCGCCCAGAAACTGGACGCTCCAGGCCCTGAAAGCGAGTCTGGCTGCGGCTTCCATCTTCTTGCTCTTGCAGAACAGCAGAAGGCTTCGTTTCTGGAAAGCCTTCGGGAGCAGTGTCTCATATCTGTGCGTGAGAAGCAGCCGCTCTCAGCCTCGCGGGCGCCTTGATTCATCCGCCTCGGCAGCGTGTAGCTTACCTCTTTTCTTCTACCTTCTCCGCTTCACGCACCATATCCTTGGTGTAGATGTGAATCTTGGATATGGGATTCTGCGCGCCCTTTCCCCAGTGCAGGGTCTTCTTGTGGAGAATCAGCTCGTGCTTCCGCAGGCTCGCATCATCTGTTGCGTCGCACAGAATGAATCGGTCAGCCGCAAACTGGCAGGTGCCTCTGTACCTCGCCCCCGACACTTTCGGCGCTTCGTACCGTCCTCTCGCTTAGCGCCTTGCTCACCGCCCGGACGCTTCCGCTTTGCGCCACTCGTCCGCGCTGCAGCTTCCGGATAGGCTCGGTGGTAGGAGTGAATGATCTCGTCAAGCAGCCGGTCTTCGTTGTCTTCCTCTTCGAAGAGTGCCTCCGGGAAGGTCTCTAGCTCTCCGCAGCAGCGGTACAAGTCTCTGGTTCGGATCCTCTTGATCAGGATCCGCGCTTCCTCCAGCTCCGGCTCGGAGGACGCGGCGATGAAATCAAGGATGCTGTCCTTCAGCTTGGCGTACGCGGTCATCTCGTGGACGGCTTCCGCAATTCCGTAGCGTCCGTCCGGACACACGGGGCTTGGCTTGCCGCTGACGGAGATGGTCCTCTTCCGATCCGTTGCGGCGATGACGAGGGCGTCGCGGATCATGAACTCAATCGCCTTGACGGTCTTGTGCTGGTACACCTTGTAGTGGAGATCGAAGCGCGTGCGGAAGACGTCCAGCAGGTCCTTGACCAGCTTGTCCCGGAAGCAGATCTGAGTGTACTCACGGCCTCCTTTCTTGACGTAGCAGACGCGCGCGTTCTGGAACAGCCGCTGATACTCGTGTCTGTCCGAAACGATGACACCGACGCGCTGGCTGTCTCTCGAAAAGTAGTCCAGCTTGTCGACATCGAGGCCGGACTGGGTGTTGTTCACAATGTCGTACAGAAAGGCCTTGTCAAAATCGACCTTCCCGTTCGGAAGCTTCCGCCCCGTTCTCAGGTGCGGCTCCTTCGGGGGCGAGATGAGCTCCTTGATGAACTGCCGGTCCTGGTCGTCGAGGCCATAGTCGCTCAGCTGAATGCCGTTGTTCTCGAGCAGAGCGTCGAACAACTTCAGCGACGCACTTTCATGGCTCCACTTCCAGTCCTCGCCGCCGTTCTACGTCGTTGAGCAACTTTGACGAACGTGCTACCGAGACGAGATCAGGCTTTCCACCGGCTTACCATGCCCGGAATGATCTTTCCCGGGAAGAACTCGGGCACAATCACGTCGTCGAAGAGATGGGAGAACGGCCCGTGGCCCAAGTCGTGGCAGAGCCCAGCGATCTTTACGCACAGCACGTCTTCCTCGGTGATGTTCGCAAGCCCTTGTCGCCGGCGGAGCGAAAGCACCAGCTTCTCCGCAAGATGTGCAACGCCAAGGGAATGCTCAAATCTCGAGTGCTTGGCGCCTAACACAGAGGTTGCGCTCTTCCGCGTCACGCTGTGTTGCGCCACAAGAGACAAAAAAGACGGAGTCAGACGCCTACCTCGGTACACAAACTTTGCTGTTCCCAGCTGGTGAAGTTCGTCCAGACGCTGAAACTCTTCCGTGTCAATGATCCGCTGCTCCAGTGGACCTTCGTAGCAAAACCAGAAACAGCGTGAGAACGCGCGAGTTCCCCCTCAATACATCCAACGCCAACGAAAGCTCATGCGGCCCAAGTACACTGCGTCATCCCTCAGAGGTGCGAGCTGGATTCACTGGATTGTCGCAGCTGTCGCCGCTTCCTCGTCACGCTACCATTCATCGAGGATCAAAAGCTTCGGGTCGACACCTTTCACAATGTGTTCTTGGAAGCATTGCAATCCAGTTCTTCCCACGTTGTGGCCCTACTATTTCCCATACAAGCCATATCACAACTCGACAGCCAAGCACTTGATTGACAGCTTTTGACCAAGAGACGAACAGCGTGTCTACAGCGCGGATCGTTTGCCATGTACCCATCTCGATTGTGCCGTGG
>JAAMXY010000261.1:48205-87566 GCA_019677205.1 Pinguiococcus pyrenoidosus | reverse complement strand
AAGGCAAGCTGACCGATCGTCGGAGATGCTGTCATTCATCTTCTGCGAGCGGCCCACTTTGGGTTCACTACGATGCTTTCCGTTGCGTTGCGGACGTCACAGAGGGGAGGGAAGGATCGAGTCGAACATTCCTGCTGCAGCAAGATAGGCCAAGAGAAGAAGAGCAAGTGCTTCGTTGTTTCTTAAAGAACGCGGGGCTGCCTCGGCTTGCTTCCCGCGTTTGCGTCTTCCTCCAGCTCGCTCCAGCATGCTAAGCCACGCTCATCCGAGCGGGGGAACCAAGTAGAGATCGGCTTCAGACGTGTACTTCGTCGGAATGCTTCCGAAGTACCTCTCCAACTGCCTCCGGAAACGTTGCCTGTACTGCGGTGGTTGGATCACGGTCGGGGCGCTCTGGCCTGCAATCATGGTGACGCTCTTCCCGACACGCTCCATCCTCTTGATGAGATCGTATTGTCGCAAGTAGTCGATGATGCCCATCACGAGCGTCCCACTGTCACGGTCCACGCCCACGACGATGGAATAGTCGACAATGTTCAGGAGCGACAAGAACCAGGTGTCGTACATGATTGCGTTGCTCAGGAAGGATTTGTACTGGTCGTAGATGGGGATGGGCTGACCGGCGAAGATCTGCACCAGGTTCTCGTCCAGCAGGACCCGCGGCTTGTGCTTGATGCGAAGCACGCGGTACGGATTTGTGATGATCTTGGAGTCGCCCGGGCTCGCGTCGAGGTTGGCACCCTCCACCCTGGCCGCCGCGGACCCGTCGCCGCCGGCCGCGCGATGGTCGTCCGCCGAATAGCTGTTTGCCTCGCTCACCGCCTCGAGCGACTCCTCCGGCACCTGCTGCGCGTGAATCTCCGCCTCGAGCTCCTCGCGGCTGATCTGCGCGTAGCGATTTCTGGTGCTGCCCTTGAGATCGTACACGAGGTTGATCTTGCGACCGAAGAAGAGATCCTGCATCACGACGATGTGCTCCTGCCGCTTGCCGTGGGACTTGGTGTGGAAGCCGATCTGGAACACGCCCAAGATGCGACACAGCACGCTCGGCAGCTTGTGGAAGATCACTCGGGACAAGTAGTCAAAGTAGCTCGGAGCGGTCTCGAGGAACATCGTCAGCTCCGTCTTGCTGATATGCTTGATCACGAATCGCCCGTCCATCGTGCGACTGAATCTGGCACCTGACTTGCCCCCTTTGGCCTCCCAGGGCTCAGCGCAGGCCATCGAGCGGATGAAGTCTTCGTCGAGGAGAATGTCCGTCACGTGCTTGTCCAGATCTCGAGTGGAGCACGTGGAGCCGGGCGTGTGCGTCCCATCCTTCGAGTCCGCTGAGCGCGCACTTTCCGCCGTCGACGGTCTTCTCGGTGGCGGAGGAGAGTGACTCGACGGGGTGCCGCCACCTTCGATCTGCGTGTCGGGGTACACGAATCCATCTCCGCGCGCCTCGTTCAGCGTCAAGGCCCGCAACGCCGCGAACTGCACGGGGTAGTATACCTGGCACAGAAACTTGCAAGGCTCCGGACTTGCCGTCCCGTCCTGGAACTTGATCTTGATGTGCTCCTTGTTCGGAATCAGGAGCCGCCGCTCGAGTTCCTTCAAGGAGATGCGCGCGTCGTCGCTTTCCCCCAAAGGCTCCGCCTCCCCAGGTGCCAACAACGCCTCGGACTCCTGGTCTTTCTTCAAGGCGCCACCTTCCCAGTCTCGACCAGTGGGCGCCCCGTAGCTCTCCGGATCTGGAGTGTGATGGACCACCGACGCGGTCTGCCCTATGATGCTCTGGAACTGCGCGGCGTACTCCTCTCGGAGCATCGTGTGCGCCAAGATGCTCGTGATGCGATCCTCGGACACCGTGACCGCGCGGCCGCCAAGCCCAAGGCCGAGCGCGGGCCGGCCGATGCCAAGCTCCTTGAGGGCCGTCTCGTCGGCCGACAGATTCCCCAGGCTTTGGGACGTATCCGTGCCTTCGTCGAGGAAGAGGTTGAGGTAGCTGCCGACGCTGAGGTCTTGGAGCTGACTCTGCAGGCTCCCGAGACTGAACTGGGACAGGAGAAGATCTGCTAGCCTTCCGTTGGGGCTCGGCGCCCGGGAAGCCGACTCGCCGGGCGAAGCGGCATCTGTGCCACTGGTCCCACGCTCAGGCACCGCGGTGGGCTCAGACGACTGCCTGCGCAGGTGCATCCCGGCGAGGGTACCCATGTCCCTCAAGTCCGCTTTCACCGCAAAGGACAGCGTCACGTCCTCTAGCGCCTTCGTCAGCATCGCGATGGGTGAGCTACGAATGCGGTCGGATGCAGACACAGATCGTCGGTTGGGCACTGGGCGCAACGCGGCGTCCAGCTCGAAGGCCGGCATGTCCTCCCCTGCAGCCCCGGCGCCCCGTGCGGGACTGTGGCCCATCGACTCTGATCGAGGCCTCTTCCCTTCTCCCCCCTGACTTGTGCCTTCCGATTCCGCCGTCCCAGCTTCACCCCTCTGCTCCCCCGGCTTGCTCGGTGCCTTTGCCTTCGGCAGTTCCGCTGCATCAGGAGTCGCAAGCGGATTCTTCACCCGCGTCGGGCCCTCTCCTCGCTCAAGCGCGATGACCAACTCCTGGTACTTGCGAGTGGCGTAGCGCACGCGAGTCAGCTCGCCGACCAGCTTTATGCGAAGTGAAGCGGGGAACCGACGATACAGCAAAGTGGCGGCGTCGACGCGGGGTTCGCTTCGTACGGCGGCCCCTGACCTGGAGCGCGGATCTCGCGGGGGCCGAGACGTGTCCGAGGCAGATGGCGACAGCGCTGCTGACGGCTCGACGGGTTCGGTTGCCGGGGGCGAGCCCGTGTTGGCCTCCAGCACATCCTTCATCAACTGCACGATTCGAGTCGACATTTGACCCAGCGCCTGCCGAAGAACTTTGAAACTGGTGCCGCACACTCGCTGAGCTTCACGGCGTTCGACGGCGTCCAAATCGCCGCCGGCGCCGTTGTCACCGTCTTCCACGTCGGGAGGCTGCTTCAGCTTCAACGCGAGCTGCCGGGAATACGACAGGGCCAAGCCAAGGACGACCCCCAACTCTTTGCTGGCGAAGTCCTCGTGCCAATTTCGAACCCGCGAGAACGGCGCGGGCTGGTCCGCGGAGATACGCATGGGAGCAATGCGCACCCGCTCAAACCTTGCGACCAGATTCCCCGCCCCGAAGTACAGAATGTGATTCTCGCCCGCCGAGCAGGAGCAGGTGCTCAGCGATCCGAAGACTCTTTTCTCGTAGAAGAGAACCTCGAGCATCTTGCCAAAGCTAAACTTGCTCGTATCCGGCGAAAGCTCCTGCTTGTGCGTCACGATATCGTGGCAAGCCTTGCAATAGCTCCACATGTATATCGGGTCGCCGGCAGCGGGTTCAGCTTCCTCGTGGTGCGCCAAGTCGTGCTCCTCTGCGGGGTTCTCCATGCCCTTCCTCACTGGGCTCTCACCAGCGGCGAAGCTGGACGAGGCCGCCGCAGAGGAGGAATGGCCGGCTGAGGGATTCACCGACGAGTGAGCTCCGGCCTTGAAGACGTCAATGTCCAGCCGGCGGTTCCCGTGGCTGAAGCTCAGCTTGTGTCGCAGGACCGCCTTCTGGGTCCCCGCCTTGCATTCGGGATTCACACAGCGCAGGCCGAGGTTGAAGCACGACTCGAGAAGAAATTGCCCCACGCTGATGTCATACTGGCTGCTGTAGAAGCGAATGGCCTTCACGTCTGCGGGACAGCACTGAGTCTTGCCGGCCATCCAGACGCTCGAGACGAGCAAGGTGGAGAAATCCGCGGCAATGAGCGGTCTCGCGGCCAGGCCCAGACCGAGCTGACGCTTGATGGACTCGTTGGAACTGCCCTCCTTCTCCGTTCCCCAGGGCATGGGAGTTCTCGACGGCGGCTCGCCGAAGTCAAGGAGCAAGCTGCTGCTGAGCAAGAAGCGCTTCTCTTCATCTGGCTCCACCTTCCTCGGGGGCACGAGCACCACGCCGCGGTCGAGATAGAAGGACGTCTCCAAACGCAGGTTGTACGCTGCAAACAGCGAGAACGACAGGATCTTCTTCATCTGCTTGAGAAAGAACCGATCGCCGCCCCGCAAGACCATTGTGCAGCCATACTCGATCGGGCAGCCGCGGACAAAGATGTACGCCGTGCCCTTGGCGCCGCGAGCCCGACGCGCACGCTCGGCTTTCGCCGCCGTGTCATGGCCCGAGTCGTCATCGGTGAGGTCCACATCGCCGTCGGTGTCGGTGTCTGTCTCGAGGTCCGTGTAACCCTTAGAGGGGCTTCCATCCGCGGCAGTGTGCAAAGCAGGTCTACCGGCCTCCTCCCAGTGTTTCGACGAGAGACCCGTGTCAAAGAGCTCCACCGTGAGGGACTCGGCTGTGCCAAGGATTGCGTCCCCGCTTGCGGCACCCGGAGCCAGGCTGAACCCCCGGGGGGCTTCTTGTGCTGCGCCAATGGTAGGTGGAGGCGTTGCCCTCTCATCATGATTATGGGTCTGCGACGCCAGCGACATCGTCTCTGCCTCGGTCGACGACTTCCGTTCGACTCCGGCGGGGCCGAATCCGTACTCCGACGGCGTCGGGCTGGCCTTGTGAGGATACGTCAAGTCCGGTGCAAGGTCCCAGTGGTCGTCCTCGTCTGCGCCCAGGAGCAGGTCAGCGAGGTAGCCAGCCTGCTGTATGTTCGGCGTCGGGTGAGTCATCACAATGTCCGAAGCACGCTGTATCCGGGCCCCGGTACTCCGGGCGACTCGATCAAGTACCCTGCGGCTCACGTTCTGCGAGACGAGCACGGTCGGGTGCTTCCTCTGGAAGATGCGCTGGGCTTCTCTACTGACGCCCTGTCCCACCAGGATAACGTTGGGCTGCAATGTCATCATCTTGTCCACCAGAATCTCCAAATACTTCTGCTCCTGGTCCACGAGAGCGTCGAGACTGACCAGCCGGGAGGCATCGCGCTGATAGTCGATGGCTCCCGCCAGGAGAAGGATGCGCGGCGCGTCGATGGACGTGGGCATCCCTCTCGTCATGACATTCTTCCGGAAGACTGGCCCCTCGACAAGCATCGAATCCTTTCGGGTGCCTCCCGGGATGCACTTGATCTTGCAGTAAGCGCGCAGGTCGAGAGCATCCCCGGCTTCCACATCCGTCTCAACGGAGGCCACGCAAGCCTCTGAAAGCCGGAGAATCGTCGTCGCCCAGCTAGTGCGCTCCTCTGGGGAAATTCCCGGGCACGTCTGCTGCAGCATCTCCCTCACGAGTGCCGTCAGGTGATCGCTTGCGATGCGATTCAGGACTTCATGGGGCTTCGGGTCGGTGGCGGAAAGGCCAGGTTGCTGCGGAAACGGCCGCTTTCCCGCTAGCATCTCTTCCGTTACGAGAATATCCTCCTTGACGAAGTTGCCATCCTGCGCAGACGCCGACTCTCCCGTAAATCGCGTCGCCAGGATCTGACCCAACAGGGAGCGAGTGGGTGCACTCGAGGCACCAGTCGCACTCGCCCCGGCCTTTGGCTGATCTTTCTCTTCTTCGAAGAAGGTCGTGGAGGTCGATGCTGCTGGGGAGGCCGCAGTGCTTGCCGACGGAGTCGGCGTGAGCCCCTGCTTTGCTTGCCGCGGGCTCCTGCTTGGGCTGCCCGCATACCTCGGAGATGCCTCCGCATCCGAGTCGAGCACAGCTGGTAGCGGCGGCTCCTCGCCTGCGTGGAGACCGCTTCGATCGTACTGCTCCTTCTGCGCCTCCAGAGCAGCCTTCACTGCGAGATCTGACGCGGCTTCAGCGTCTGCGGCCTTGGACGGCTTGTTGTCTTCCTCCGTCTGCGCCAGGGCCACCACTCGAAGTGTACTGACATCGTACGTCTGCCCGAGCTTGGCTCGAACGTCCTGCATGCCCACGCGGCCACCCAGCTTCCTCAGCTTCCGGCGCGGAGGCTTCCACTGCTTCCATTGCTTCACCTAGGAGGCGATGTCACTCCACTTCACTCTTTCCGACTCGGTCACACGAAGCACGAAGCCACGGGATTCGAGATGCCCCTACCTGCTCGAAACACAAGCGACACGTCCGCAGAGCCACGCCCGGAGCGCCCACGACTTCTCCATCGACTTTGTAGTTGGAGCAGATGTTGCAGAACACTTGGCCACAGAGGCGACAGTGATGTCTGCGCCGCAGCATCGTGAACTGCGCTTCGCAATCATAGCATGTGTGACACAGACGATCCGGCATCCAATGCCTCATCAGATCCCGCGGCGCGTCGTCCTCCTTCTTCTCAGCAGCCTCAGGCCGCGCTTTCTCTTCGAAAAGCGTGCTGAAGGGCCGCGCCGTCTGCCCTTCCTCTGTGGGGTTCGGGAAGCTGACCATCTTGCTGGCCGGCGCGCGTCGCAAGTCATTGCTGACTTGGCGCCAGTACTCCGCGTCGCTCATGGCAGAGGCCATCGCGTCCCAGGCCGCACCGCAGCGAAAGATGTACAGAGAGATGGAGAGAGAAAGACAGAGAGACACACACAAAGAGAGGCGAGAGAGACCGAGAGCGACAGAGAGCGGCAAACTCTTCTGGTGCAAGAACAGATTGCTTCCAGACCTCTTATTCATTCGCTCTTTGGCGGTAGCATCAATCTAAGAAGATTTGAAAGAATTATTTGACCAATCCTCACAGCGATTTGAATGCATCATGGCCAATCGCATCTTACGGTCTCGTGAAGAAGAAGAGAGACGTTGCTTGTGGTTTGGGTTTGCTTTTATTTCAATCATATTTATGAGATTTTGTTCGCTTTGGTTTAGTTGGGTTGGGTTTGGTTCAATTTGAAATTAGTGTTTGGTCGGGTTAGGAAGGCGGCAAAAAGATCAGATGCGTCGAGGGATATGGACCTTTTCCAGGCGAAGTAGGAGATAGAATGCGCCCTTCAACTCAGGATCAGCTTCTCAGCTGTAGTGCAGCCCTAGCAACTTCGCTGATCTGTGGCAGGGATGCGATGCTGTCGGCTTGTGCGGGCTCCCCGTGCGTTTGAGCCTTTGGGCCCCCACGCAGCTGCCGCGAAGGACAGTAGGAAGACGCCAGGATGCCCACCGAGAAGCGCTTTCGCTACGAGCGCATGCTGCTCAAGATCGCAGAGGAGCTGAACAAAAGCCACGAGGCGACGGAGAGAGGCCACACGCTTCGCGCGTGCTGCGCAGTGGCGCTGTCTGACGAGCCCATTCGCTCCGCGGCACAGCTGCGGCAGACGTACGGCGTCGGAGAGAAGACTCTGGAGCGCCTGCAGTTCTCTGCAGAGTCGGAAAGCGAAGCTCCTCCCGCAAGAGGGCTGTATGCGAGCTTGGGTCCCGCGACTCTGGTGGCTCTCCTCGGCGGGGACGAAGAGGGAAACGTGGAAGAGCCACCGGAGCGGTGCCAGAACGTCGGAGCTAGCCCCGCGAGGCAGGTTCCCTCTGGTGCGTGGAGCTTTGCGGAAGTAGACAGAAGGATCCGCCAGCTTCTCGAGCCGACTGCTGAGGAACTTTATGACCTGGGCTCCCTGATCAGGGGGACGCTCGGGACGCTGGTCAGCGGTGGCTGGAGCCCACGGGGAGAGAAGCTGGTGGACGCGTGTCAGAGGCAGCGCCAGTGTTGGTGGAGGCTCACGGCGGCTGGGAGGAAGGTTGCCAAGGAGGTTTTTGAGAAGGCCTTCCTGAGCTCCGGGGAGCGGGCCAGTGATGGGCCACTTCACTGCATGAAGCCCGTGGGCGACGGCAATGGCCTCATGCTTCTTATCGACGACCGAGAAGGGGGCCGCTTGGGCCTCCGCGAGCTCACCGAGTTCTTCAGACGAGCGAGAATTCCCTTCGAGACGCGGCATCTCTCCGTGGGAGACTACATGTTCGTCTACCGGGTGGGTGAGGCGGAGTACGTGATGCCGCTCCTCGTCGAGCGCAAGTCGGCTGCAGACGTCGGAGAGAGCATCTACGACGGCAGAATTGCTCGCCAGGAGCGAAGAATGCGGCAGGCGATGCCGCTTCTGCGGAGCGTGGGCGACTCAGAGAGGTGCCGATCCAGGATGATCGTGCTTGTGGAAGGCAGGAAGCTACCGACATGCTCCTGTGGGTGCACTGGCACTCCCAATTGCATCCGTGATGGATATCCGAGGCTCGTTGAAGCGAAGGCGCTTCTCCAGAGGCTCGACGCGGAGGGAGTCCTGCAGTATGCAGACCACAAGCACGCGGCAGCGCAGTTTTTCCTAGACTACTACAAGGCATACGTCAAGATGATGGCTGACACAGAGGACTGGCTTTGGGCAAGCAACGTACCGAGCCTGCAGGAGTTCGAAAGGCGAATGCGCGAGACTTCTTCAAATCGGAGCCAGCCTACCTTGGACCATCTCCGGGTGAATCTGCCCGCGCACGCATCAGCAAGAACCGTGCGTACTGCCGATGTGTTGGTCATGACCAGCCCCACTGAGTCACCGCGAGCAGCAAGTGGAGCCCATAGGAGTCATGACGGCAATGGCAATGGCAATGGCAATGGCAATGGCAATGGCGGAAATCGTAACTCTGGTCAGGACGATCGTGAAGATCAAAACGAGGAGGACGAGGGCGAGGACGAAGACGTTGACGCAGCGAAGGTGGAGGTGGAAAGCCGCCTTCTTCGAGTAGATGTCGCAACCTTGAAGCTGTGGTGCAAGCAACGGGGCCTGAAACGAGCCGGAACGAAGAGGCACCTCGTGGACGAGCTTTTGGACGCGGCGAGACTTCCTGATGTCCTTCTAGACAGAAAGCTGGCGAATCGTTGGCTTCCCCGCGAGGGTACCGCGCTTGCCGTCATACTGCTTTTGATCGCCAATGGCACGATACCTGAGGAGTTCACCAAGGAGGAAGCTATGCGGGAAGCGGAGTTCTCTGATCTCAGCCAGCAGCCGATCTATGGCTCGGGAAAGGTCGCCGGCCAGGTCTTCCAGTACGACGGCTGGAGCGGCTTCACGCAGAACGTCCTCGGAGCGGAAGGAGCGGACGGCCCCCTTGCCAGCAAAGTGAGGAAGTCCAAGCCGCAGCGCTTCTTGCTGACGGCGAGGGGCAAGGCCGTGGCGGATGCAATCCACCAGTGGTCGCACTGCTGGGCAGTTCCCTGTCCTTGCAGTCAGAAGGTGCGCCGCTGGTGGACCTGGAGAGATGTGCTGCCGGACCTGGCAGCATGGGAGAGCAAGAATGGGAAGTCGCCCCCGGGCCGAAGGCGCTCGGGAAGTCCCAAGCATCAGCGCAAGCGGCGGCGAAATCTTGGCGACGCATTCTGGGACGGGACGCCTCTCCAAGAGAAAGGCGAGGAACGCCGGCCAGAAAGGGGAAGCGGGGCGAGCTCGGCCACCAACTTGTCCACCCCATTGCGGGACCGGATCGAAGCTGAAGCAATCAAAGATTCTGTTAGGAGGGAAAGGATCCGGATGAAGCCTGAACCACGTCCCGGAAAGCGCAAGAGCTGTCTGGATGCCTGGGACGACGATCCGTTCGCCACGTCGGAAGAGGAGGATGCAGGAGAGCTCCTCGGCCGGAGGCCGTCGCCGCGGAAGCGCGGGGAAGCTGTCAAGTCGACAGGCGAAGCAGGCATGGCAACAACCCCGAAGGGGCCAAGCGAAGTGGCAACCAAGTTACGGGCAAGCGCGGCGAAAAGAGGACCCGAGACACCTGAAGGCGCGGGCAGCGTCGCAAAGCTTCTGCGCGGCGCTGGAGATGTTGTGAAGAAGGCTGGCCCTAGACGAGATGCAGAGGTCATCGTGCTGAGCGATGACGAAGACGATGGCGAAGACAAAAGTCCCGCAAAGTGCCCAGGAGTTAGGGCGAAGCGGGCCGCAGGAGTGGAGAGAAAGACCGCGGTCGAGAGGCCATGCAAACTGGTGGTCGATGACAACTTCATCGACCTCACGCAGTGAGCTCTAGACGGGAGGGGAAAGGTGCGAGTGCCCTCCTTTGAATTAACAGGTCGCACTAGGAAAGAGAAGCTTAACTTCGCAATCTTGCTGCTGCGACTAGTAGGCAACACGCTAGGCTTCCCCCACGCCTACGGACCTTCCTCCTGCTTCTCTGCGTCAGCAAAAGCGCATGCTTTCCTTCAAGCTCCAAGCGCCAAGCGCCAAGCGCCAAGCTCCAAGCTCCAAGCGCCAAGCTCCAAGCGCCAAGCTCCAAGCGCCAAGCTCCAAGCGCCAAGCGCCAAGCTCCAAGCTCCAAGTTCCAAGCTCCAAGCGCCAAGCGCCAAGCTCCAAGCTCCAAGTTCCAAACTCCAAGTCGATCCGTCTATCCATATCGATATTCCAAACGAAGCTGTGCAAGATCGCTGCGGAGCACCAAGTTCGATCTTCGCTATTCGCTTTTCGCTTTCTTGATTGAAAGTTTGTGCAGATCTTCGCCGCGCCACGCCGCCGTCTCGTCCGCCGCGCGACGCGCGCTCCTTCCGCTCGACATGGATTCCACGGCCAGTCCTCGGACGCCGGCAGACCGGAGCAAGCTCTCCAATGACCTGCGCACGTTCCTGTGGCAGATGCGAATCTTCATCGAGCAGATCGGCGGATTCGGGCCTCTCAACGCCCATCTGACCACTCAGACGTCCATTCCCTTCTTCGGCATCCGCAAGGGCTACGCATCTGGTTCGCAAGCCTCTACAAAATGACCGCACTGCGCCGCAAGAGCCGCTCACGACTGCGCCGTTTCAGATGAGGAGATCACCGAGGGCATCGTGTATCCGGCCTGCGACGAGAACCTGGAGCCCATCATGCACGATTTCGTCATGCGCCAGCTGAACGCCTTCGCCAAGGTACGTTTCCGAGCTTCCGGCAGGGCGAATCAGGCAGGATGAGAGCCTCTCGAGACGCCTCGTCAGGGGGGATGACCGATTGGGGAGCTTCGTCG
The DNA here is from genome assembly GCA_019677205.1 of Pinguiococcus pyrenoidosus. Classification (NCBI taxonomy): domain Eukaryota; class Pinguiophyceae; order Pinguiochrysidales; family Pinguiochrysidaceae; genus Pinguiococcus; species Pinguiococcus pyrenoidosus. Next base: position 76,708 of record JAAMXY010000261.1, on the reverse strand, counting down.
CGAGACCCTTTTTGCGAAAGCCATGCGGCTGGTCCTTCGTCGAGTGGCCTGATCCTGACTTGCGAAGCGTCAAATATGCTTGTACTGACGTGGTGCTTTCCTGCAGAATATCCCGCCGTACATCTTCACCTTCCTGTACGCGCCCACTGTGGACGTGGATCGCATCCGAGGTGCCAGTCGGAACTTCGGCTTCGATCCGGTCATCGACGCTGCCCGGGACGTCGAGGGGATCGGCCTCGACGTGCGCAGCCAAGGCCCCTTCACTGGTGTGGAAGGCGGGGGAGGCAGCGGCTTTGGGTTCCAGGTGTACTGCGAAGGAAGCACCGTGCCCGCCGATAAGGCCATCATCAGCGCCGGCGGCGGCGGCGGCGGGGGCATGGAGTGTGACTACAACTATATGCACGACAGGGCGATTCCCGTGGAAGTGACCCCTGGGGATGTAGGCGAGGACTATGTGGAGACGTTGTCGCCCACCATGCACCCGTCTCCGCAGCCGTCGGCAGTGCCGACCGTCACCGTGGAGCAGCCGCCCACATCTTGGATCGAGAATCGCACGGAGTACTCCGTCCCGGAGCCGCCCAAGCCGAAGCCCGTCATCTTCTGGACCCCGCCGGAGGGCCCACCGGTCCTTCGCCACATGCGCTGCTCCAACTTCGGCGGAGGGGGTGGCGGAGGCATGCAGATCTATGGCGATGTAAGCAAGCTCGCTTCCCTTTCCCACGCGACCCGCTGCCAGCATTTCGGACGTCTCACGTCCTTCATGTGTTTGTGTCCTTCTTCTTGCTGTTTCTGCTTTGGTCGTGGCACAGGTGGAAGGCAAGTGGAGGCAGCTGGCGAGTCTGGGAGGTGGTGGCGGCGGCGGCACTCCAGGAGAGCATGATGACAAGAAGAAGGAGGTGTACAAGGCAGACTACAGCTTCTACGAAGACAAGGGCAGGAACGCCTCCTATGACCTAGTGGACAAGTATTGGTTCAATGACCCCACCGTGTCTGTCCCGGAGCACCACCGGGCCTTACAGTACGACTGGAGGCAGTGGCATCGGCGCTTGACCTCCAACACCACGCAGTACGCGGACGGCGTGGAGGAGCCATACGTCTACGGAGGAAATGCTGACGCGGACGCCGACCCCGACGGCTTCCGCAAGGCGCTCAAGGAGAACACCATCCCGACCCTGAGGCAGTGCCTCACCGACAGTGGAACCATCCGCGTCCTCGGAGGTGGCGGAGGCGGCGGTGGCATGGTGTTCCTGAATTGCACCGGCTGTGGAGGTAAGGATGCGCGGAAGGGGCCACAGCTGATTTGCGAGAATTCACCGGCACGAGGAAGAGGCACAGCCCGCTCGCCTCGCTGCAACATCGCTGACTGCCTTCCTCTTGTCTCCCTTTGCGTGTTGACAGCGGTCGAACACGGAGGCGGTTGGGGATTCGGTTTCAACATGTCCTTCAAGCTCCCGACCAGATTCTTCGATGACGACGCAGCGGACGAGGTTGGGCTCTTCTGGGACATGTCCTTCAATCCCGAGGCGGGCCACAACCCTTACAAGGCGCCGTGGGATACGAACCTGAAGATGGAGAGCCCGAACGTCGTGGCGGAGCCGCAGGCGGAGCAGGGCCTTTACCAGGGTGTGGTTCTCTTCTGCTTGCTGGTCGCCGTCTCTCTGATGGTGGCCATGCGGTGGCGAAGAGGGCGCGTGCGGTACGAAACGCTTGGGTGATCAGCATAGCGAGGGAGGCTCCGTCTTGGGTCCGACGAGAAGCGATCAAGGAAGCTTCTCGCAGATCCTTCTGCGGTTCAAATTTAAAGCATGGGGGCTTTACTCGGCCTTCCCGGGGAGCGGTTTCTCGCTGCCGTCCTAGAGGAGGTCCACCATTCCCAGGGACGAGGGAAGGAGCAAATCATTAGAAGGAGGATGATGAAGAAGCAGCAGGGGGCGGGTGGAGTGCAGCCCGAAGGAGCGGCGGAAAGTCTTGTACCTTTTCCGGTGGCTTGGGGAAGGGGTTCTGCTCTAATGTCACGCTCCAGTCGCCCTTCACTCCCTGCAGATTGGTGTACATGCTCAGTTGCTGCACCCCTCTGTGCGCCACGCTTAACCGCTCCGCGATTGCCTGCGCGAGAAGACGGCGATGAGTTGGAGCGATTCTGCCACTGGCGTTGTGGCCGACCCGGTGCCCCGGTGCTACCGTAGGGTCCGTGAGCGTCTTGTCTCGGTGGAACTGCAACTGAATCTCCCTGTAGATGGACTCGCGGTTCTTGCTGGGAAACACCTTCGCGAGCTTCAGGATTCTCCGATACAACTGCGGCACCGGAATCGACATGCCGAAGGCACAGCTCGCAGCGATCTTAGCTCGGGAAGGCGCGCTTGAACTTCACGCCACTTCTCAGGAAGAATTCCGATTGCAACCGGTGGCCTCTGCCCTTACGGTCAGCGGTGCAGTGAAGAGTGTTGAAGAAGGAGGATCACACGCGCTGCTGAGCCTCTCTCCACGCTCTCCACTTGCGACAGCGCCGCTGACGACAGACGCGAATGTCCGTCCGTCCGCCTGGCGCTCGCTGTACAGTATCGAAAGTGACGGTCGGCGGACAGGGAAAAAAGAGATTTGATTCTCAGGGAAACAAATTCAGGTAAACAATCAGGTTAAAAGGGGTATTAATGTAACCGTCGACGAAAAAGCCAGATGGACCAATCAGAGACGATAAAGGGTAATCCTTCTTTAGCCATATTAGAGGTCACTCAAGAGTCTTGCAGTGAAGCCATGTTATAAGTGAATACTCAAACCTTCCTATGGCCTCATAAGGCACTATTTTGGCCAGATTCGAAGCTTTCTTATAGGATCATCTACTCGCCGTCGAGGATCCCAACAGTGGCCGGCACACGATGGCGTCCAGGCAGTCGAGGAAGAAGCGGCGCGCCCCACCGTAAAGTGCTGCCAGGATTTCGTACGGAGAAATTCATATGCAGTGGAGTGGAAGCGCTGTGCAACACGGTCTACAGATTGGCGAGGCCTGCAACTTATCTTGAGCAAGCAGTGTACTTCTCTCAGCATAACATCGGCTAGAGTCCCATGGGGCTCATCTGCGACGCCAGGAAGTGTGTCAGAGACCCAAAGTCTTCGCTCCGAAAGCGGTCGAAGACCTCGAGCGAGAGCCAAATCCGATAATGGGCTAATGGCGCTCTCAGAGTCTCCGCTCACTTTCTTCCAGTTGGAGCAGTCTCCGCCTCTGCAGACTGAGCCGGGGCTCGAGCTAGACGACGCACACGAGTGGGCCACAAGATCTGCAGGGTCCCGGCCGGGCGACGCGAGCGCTACCATATTTACATTGGAAAACGCACTGGCCACGGGGAGGCAGTCTCCGCTACCGCAGACCCAAAATACCATCACGAAGGCAACTTTCCGAGCACATTGGGGCCATCTGCGATGCATAAGGAGCTCAAGAAGCCCAAAATTAGCAATAGGGTGGATGCGAAGCTCAATTGGAATCTGGAAACCGGCTTTGGAAACTTTTTAAGTATTGCTGAGGCGAAAGTCTGTAGCTCCTCGGGATTTGCCAGCTCCCGCTTTACTCCGCTTTGGGCGCCTTTCCGATGCCGATCCGGGCGCCTTTCCGATGCCGATCCGGGCGCCTCCTTCGCCGCCGAGAGGTGTTCCTCTTGGCCGAAAGAGGCCAGCTGCGCCAGTTCTCTCCGCTCTCCATGGTCTTCAGCGTCCTTGGAGTGGCTGTGCGGTGACTCCAGAGGCGTAGCGGGCGACGGCTTCGGCCTTACTCCACGACGACGGGGCTCGGGCCTTAGACGAAGGCAAGGCAGGGAGGATTACCCAAGATCGACGGCGAAACCGAAAACATCATCCACGATCCCGCCGTTTTATTTAAAGTATTTTCAAAAATATAAATATATTTACGGTATCAATTCTTTTTAGTTTATAATGAGCTTGAATCTACGCAATATCCACATATCAGAGTTTTGGTAGCCAATATCTTTATTTACTTCAAAATTTATCATCACAACTTTGAAACATGTCGCTCGTCGCCCCCTTTCGGCGTCTTCGCCGCCTCCAAGCGACTCTCATCGCTTCTGTGTCGCAATGAACATCAATTACGAGATCATCGGCGATCCGCGCGCGCCGGAGACTGGCCTATGCAGTAGCTTCGTAATTCCCGCCGCCGACGGTGCGTTCGCGCGTCCCTCCACTTTCCCCAGTCAGTTGCCGGGCCGGATTGACCTAAGCAGCACGTGTGATTTGGCCCCAAGTAGTGGACGGTCCACTCACAGTTGGCGAGCTGCGCTACTGGTTTCCCTATGTGGGCCAGTACCACTTCCGCGCCAGACTGCCGTGGGCCGGAAGCCACGTGTGGAAGGATCTCAGCGACGAAAGCGCGGAGGTTCCGATCTGGGAAGGTGCGATTGGCTCTGTTTTCCACGGAGGACATGTAAACTCCAGTAGGAGTCTGATGGCTCCGTCGAGGCGTTGCAGGCATCGGAGCCAATTGCACCATCCACTTGCGGGTGCTGCCGCTGGACTTCCAGGAGGAGAAGTACGGCGCCCCGGAGAACGACGAAGTGGTGTACGCGGAGACGATTCCTGCGTCGCTGCCGGACGATGCGCCGACGGAGCGGAAGAAGGTGAGGGCGAAGCAAACGGGGATCGCCGGCTGGGTAGTGGATGGGAAGTGCCGGATCTGCGGAGGGGTAACCGAGATCCTTTCCCTGCTTCTCCAGAGCCGGGAGAAGCTACGGCCCGTTCCGCGACCAAGCGACCCCGGAACAGGAGGAGACGACACATCCGCTTACGTATGTACTGTAGAGAAGCAGTGCCTCTTGCATCTCGGCGGAAAGAAAAGGCCAGATTCAGCAAGAGCAGTAGCTCATGTTTCCTGCTCGTCCCGCACAGGCGGCGTCTGCGGTGGAGGCGCTGCGTCAGCAGACCACAGCGGTAAGACGGCAGCGGCCAAGTCGCGATCACCAGAGCATTGATGCGCCTCACCGTGTCTTTCCTCCAGGCGCTCAATTCGGAAGCGGCGAAGGAGCTTCGTCGCCGGACGGGACAAGCGGCGGTGGCGGGCGTCGGCATGCTCAAGGCAGCGTGGAAAGCGGCTCGGAAAGGCATAGAGATGAACTTGGGCGGTACAAGCAGCTTCGAGAGTGGCGTCCAACGTGGTCCAACGCCCGTAGAAGCGGCCTCGATGATCGCATTGTGCGATTTTTTCACCGGTGAAGGGTCCACCGATCACTTGCTGCTGGACCTGTGGTCGTCGCTGCTGCCGGGAGAACCTTTCCAGGCGACCGGCAAGCGCTGGAAGGCCCTGGGCTTCATGAGCACGAATCCCACCGACGATTTCAAGAACTCTGGCACCTTGGCCCTCCGATGCTTCTTGCATTTTTCCGTGTCGTACCCGGCGAAGGTGACGCTCATTCTGAAGGAGCAGGCGCCGCGGACGGACAAGCACTACCCGTTGGCGATTGTCGTGAACAACATCACGCTCATGGTTGCCGATGTGTTCCGTCTGCGCCGGGATGGCTTCAACCCGCATGAGATGCTCGGGTGGGGCCTCTTCAACGTCGAGGGAGAGACCGCTGCGATGGAGGTCTTCGCGGAGATCGTCTGCCTGCTCATTCGCCTTTTGGATGCACGCTGGAAGCAGATCGACGCGACGCGCGCCAAGTTCGGGGAGCTCATCTCCGGGGTCCGACGAGATCTCGATGCCCTGTTGGCAGAGGACCCTGTCAACCTGGAGAGACTGCTTGAAATCGCAATGGCGCGACAGCTTATGTACTAGATCCGATCTTATGTCCCGACGGATGGGCTGAAGAAGCTGAATTGTCTATTGCGGTGCCACGGCTGCTGCTGACTCTTCTCGGTCCCTCTTTATCATGTTCTCGATGAAGAACTCGCCCGCCTTGTAGCTTGAACGCACCATCGGTCCGGAAGCCACGAAGCGGAATCCCAGCTCCTCCTCACCAATCCTCCGGTACTCCTCGAACTGGTCGGGGTGCACGTACTCTACCACGCTCAGATGCTGCTCTGTGGGCCGAAGGTACTGCCCGAGGGTCACGATGTCGACGCCCACGCTTCGGAGATCGCGCATGGTCTGGACCACCTCTTCAGTGGTCTCCCCAAGCCCGACCATGATGCTGGACTTTGTGTAGAGGTTTGGATTGCTTTCCTTCGCTCGCCTCAAAACCGACAGGCTCTGCGCATAGTTCGCGCGCTTGTCTCTGACGGCGCCCTGGAGTCGCTCTACCGTCTCGATGTTGTGCGCGTACACATCAAGGCCGCTCGCTGCAAGCCGATCCACCGACTGCGACAGCCAAAGGAAAGGGGAGGACCAACACTTGAGAACCTGGGAGGGCGGGGCGACCGGGATTTGACGTTGGATTGCACCTCAAAGTCGCCTTGAAAGTCGCTCACAAGGCACTCGACCAGCACCCCGTGCTTGATGAGCTTGATGAACTCCACCGTGCGGGCAAAGTGATCGGCACCGCCATCAGGCTGCCCAAAAGGTGCCTCGTTAGCCGAGGTTGCCTTCATCCTTCGGCAGACAGCGGTGCACTCACCATGTCATCCCTGTCCACAGAGGTCAGCACCACATACTTGATGCCCCACCGGGCGACGGCCTGCGCCGTGTTGAACGGCTCCCTCTCGTCGGCAGCAGGCGGGGTTGGCGACGTCTTTACGGCGCAGAATCGGCATCCTCTCGTGCACGTGTCGCCCAGCAACATGATCGTGCCAGTGCCGCCGTTCCAGCACTCGCCGATATTCGGACACTGGGCCTCTTCGCACACCGTCGCGAGGCCTACATGATCCCAACCCAGCAAAGCAAAGCAAAACAAGCCAAAGATCAAAAGACAAAACCATGCAGACCTGCGTCAACCAAACCAGTCCCAAAACACGCTTGCGAGTCGCAACTTGTGGTATCGATCGCGTACCTAGCTCACGCACAGTAGACTGCAGCTCCTGAAAATGAGTGTGTCCGCCGCCAGGCGCCGGCACACGGAACCAGTCCGGCCGCTCAGCTGGCATGGGCGCGCCAACCTAGAAAGCGAAGCAAAACCATGACGTCGGACATCCTTTAAGGCTTTCGCAAAAGCCTTGGAGCAGCGCACCTTCGGTGTGACTCCAGCAGCTCTAGCGACGTCGTCTGTAGAAGTCATCCGGAGGCGCGAAGAGACGCGCAGCGGCGCCGCGAGGCCAGCCATGCAAGCGAGCAAGATGATTCGCGCCAGGTGTGCCATCGTTCAGGATACCAAAGCGGCCGCGACGCCCCCCACGGATGAGCGCAAGTATGGAAGGAGGAGTACAGGCGGTTGCCGGCTGTGCTACGGCCTATGCAGACGCGCACGCGATGGATTTCTCTCGGCGTTCGTGTGACGCGCTGGAAACCTCAACATGCGGGCGCATGGATTCTCAGTGTCTGGATTGCATGCGGGCGCATGTGGCACCAGAAAGTCCAGCTGTTTTCATTTCTGGTCAGTTTTCATTTCTGGTCAGTTTTCATTTCTGGTCAGTTTTCGTTTCTAGTCAGTTTTCATTTCATTTCATTCATTCATCCATTCACGTTTCGCTGTTCTCTTCTTCTCTCTGTCTTTCTATTCGTGATTCTCCTCTTCCAATCTCTTCTCTCATCTTCCAATCTCATCGTAGGAGTACGTTGAAGGCATAGTCCGATGACATGCGTGGTCCAGAGCTGTCTCTCTGTCCGCCTCTCTAGCAAACGAGTTTCTCCCTGCGTGTGGCCGGAAACTATGCCTTTCATCGACTCTGTTTCGGAGCTTCCAGGCACGGCCTTCACCTTTGGAGCCTCGTAGCTCGCGACAGAGTTTCGAAAGCTTGTAGGCTCTCCTCGGAACTTCGGATGTCTGATATGTCAATGCTTCTTGCTTCTTGAAAACCTCGTCGGCATGTCTAATCGTCTCCGTGACTTCTCACTGAAGCGGCCCGCTCGTCCTCCACCACCACATTCCTCTCCATCTCCGCGAGAAGCTCTCGCGACAGCGTGCGCGCCCTGAAGTGCTGAATCCACATGTTGTGTTCCTGTGGGCGTCGAAGGCATTCCGTCAGCAGCCGAGGTGCCTGCTGCTTTCCAAGTCCTGAAGCCTACCTCGCGAAGCTCCGCTCGGAAGCAAAAGCCAAAGGGCCGACCGTCCTCCCCCACCATGGACGAATCGGGGTAGACCTGCAGTGCAAAACACACAACCGAGTCAGAGACGCTCGCCAATGGTTAGGCGCTGAAGGCGGGGTTGCTTTGGACCTCTAAGTTCGGGTCTCCATACACGAAGAGACAGCAGAAGTCCGCATCCGTCGTGAATTCTCCCTTGACTGACGCTCCTGTTTTCAGGACACAGAATTGCGAAGACGTGAGTTGGCATATGGTGTCGACACTGGCAAGAACAGCATAAAGGACCGAATGTGAGCAAACTGGCCGCACCTTTCTTGTCCGCGCGCGCGTCAAGGTGAAACACTGGCGTTCGCAGCGTTGCTCCCCTCTCGTGCAGCTCGATCGCACTTCCTTTCTGCTTCCTCGTGGGATTGAGGATTCTACGAGAGACAGCGTCAGCTCCTTGACCTTGACCTTGGCCTTGACCTTGATCTTCTTTCACGCAAGCAACCGCTGCTTTCTATGACTGTAGACGTACCCTTTACTCCGACTTCGGTAGAACGTGAGCTGTCCGAAGGCGTTGATGATGCATTGGCGCTTCTTGATCTGCTCGTCAGACGAAGGGCTATGTAAGAGTGCCACTTTTGTAGATCGCGCAAAGAGAAAGACGCCACCGCTAAATACCTTGATGGCCCGACGCGTCACCAAGTCCAGGGGCGGCGGGATGTCATGATTCATCACCGCCCACGGAATGGGGAGCTCCCACGGCGTGTCCGTCGCCTTTGGGATGAAAATCAAAAAGGTGTGAGGATTTAGCGATCCGCACGGCTGTCGGCTTTCGTTGAGTCGGGCTCGAGTTGAAGTTACCTGGACACTGAGATCCACGAAGTAGGTCATGAGCGTGCCTGCCATGCGCTGCGTCTCCAGCATACGCAGCGACTGCAACTTGAACTCGCATCTGCCGCGGATGGTGGCCTCAAACTGGTCGTAGAATGAGTTCATGCGGATGTGGAAGTCGTCTCTCGTCGCGCTGTAGCTGTCGCTGTTCGCCGCCGAGCTGCTCGACAGCGATGGATACGGCGACCGCCTCGCTTGCTGTGTCGGTTTCCCAGATCGGTGAGGATGGTCGCGCCAAGCCAAGAATGCATACACAGTGTGTGGTGAAGCGGGACGTACCAGTCTCTCTCGCACCGTCACCAGGTGGTCGAAGGCCTTGCCGCGCAAGAGGCCCTCCAGGAAGGGCTTGTACTCGTCCTTGGCCAGCTGCAGGATGGGGTGCGACGGCAGCGGATGGCCCTCGTCGTCGTCCTGTTCGGAGTCCACCTCCGGCGGCGGCGTTGGTCGCACCGAGGGGAAGAACACGATGTTGCGGAGCAGCGACGACATCATGAGGAACAGTCCGCCGCGCACGGCCTCGCCGTACAACACTGCCGAGGCGCGGTCGTGCAACGGGCTCACAGGCATCTGAAGGACATAGTCGGCGGGCAGCAGACAGCGCTCCCACCAGCCTGCCAGGCTCTCATCCTTGGCGTTGTTGCGTCCCGCAGAGGTGCTGACTAGCTCGGTGCGCTTCTGGACGCGATGGCGGCAGGACACCGGAAGCACCGGCAGGAAGTCGTCCATCTGCGGACAGAGCGACGGACCCAAGCGCGGCGTTCGCAGACTGGGGCTGCGCGCAGCTTTCTGTCGGGTCTTGCTGAGAAACAGATCGCGGGCACCCAGCTTCCTCGCGGCCGCCACGTCGGCCGGAGAGTCCAGCGCCTGCGACGACATGATGAGCATGTCGCCCAGCAGTCTCTCCCGCACGCTGGAGTCGGTGTCCGCGTCCAGCTGGCCGTCCTCTCCCAAGATGCACTTGGCCGCGTACAGCAGATCTCTCGCCGGTCGCAGCTTGCCGCTCTCCAGATCCACCACCGTGAGCGTCACAAAGGGCGTGAGCATGTCGCTCTCGATGAGCGTCTGATGCGCACTGCCATGGCGTTCGTCGCCAGAGCCGGAGCTCTCGCTGGCGTAAGAGCTCGGAGAGCGGCCAGGCAAGCTGCTGGGGCGCGTCTGCCGCCCGCGCCCAGAGGACGTCGACATGCTCCAGCTCATGGCGGCCTTGAGCTCCGCCAGCTGCGGCTTCCCGAACGCCTTGACGCTGTCGCTGGCTCTCTTCTTGGCGAGCTTGGTGGCGTTGCGCATGGCCAGCAGCGGCGAGCTGGCACCGCCCAGCGGTGCACAGGCCGACAGGAAACTCGTGCGGTCGCGTGCCAAGTAAGGGGCGGCGCCGGCGCCGATGTCCTCGGCGTTGCGCAGCTCCGCCAGTGTCATGGTCATCATGTGCTGTCCGCGACAGCCGTGGCGCGAGCGCGCGGCAGCCTGGCGCTGCGCGCGCTCGTACTCGGCGGCGTTCACGGGTGCCGCGTGCGTCGAGAAGCTCTGGTTCAGCAGCAGCGCAAAGGCGTCTTCCACCGTGCTGGGATGCGCGCCCATGAGGAACGTTTCTCCCGACGAGATGGCCGCGGCCAGCACGTGCGCGGCGCTACGCGGCACCAGCGGCATGTACTTGTGACGCCAGGCCAGCGGTCGCAACAGGCGCAGCATTCCCGTGAGTGCGTACAACGCCGTCTCGTCCTGCCCCGGCGGATACACCACAAGCACCGGCTGCTCCATGAGCAGGGCGTTCAGTAGCAAGAGGCAGCGTTGCGGCCCCAGCAACTCCGTGAGCACGGTGATGGCCTCATCGCGGTTCTCGAACACGTCGTCCAACGGCGGTCGGCACTGCGGCGCATGCTGCCCCTTCTGCAGCAGCACCAAGGGCGACGGCCGGTAGTCGTAGTACTCGTGCACGCCCTCTCCGAAGGCGCCGGCGGCACCGCTATTGCTTCGCGCATTCAAGCGGCGATTTCGCGCGGGGGCCCGTGGCGGCCGCGGCGCGTTGGGCGCCAGGATCTCCGAGCGCAGCACCTGTCCGTCCGACGCTTGGATCAGCAGCTCCTGCGACTTGGCGTTGAAGGCGAAGTACAGGTCGTCGGTGTAGAACAAGAAGCAGAAGCCCGACGGGAACTTGCTCGTGCCGCTGGCGTTGCTGACCAGGTTGGCCGACGCCGCAGTGAAGTCGCCAGAGCGCCGCAAGGTGTTGTGGGCGGAGCGCCGCAACGTGCCGCCCATGTCCCAGCTGTGCATCGAGTGGTGGCGCCGCTGCGGTCGTCGCGCGGACAAGCGCACCTCGGACGGCGGCGGCGTGCGACTAGCTTCCGAGCCGCCGTGCTTGAACTCCACCGACGAGCGCGCGTCGCTGGGCGTGGACTCCAGAGAGTGGCGCTCCTGCAACCACCTGGCGCCGCTATGCTGCGGACTGCCGTCGCCCAACTCGCCCACGGACAGGGTGGACCATGCGTGCGAGCGGTGGCTGGCGATTCGACTGAGCGGCGGCGGAGAGCTGTTGCCTCGCAGGCAGGCGTCGATCAAGGCGGTGGTGGTGGCTTCGTTGCGCTCGCGGTAGTCCTTGAGGCCCAGGCGCCCACTCATGTAGTTCTTGGCGTAGGTGCGAAGGCGGCAGAACAGGGTCCAGCAGTGCCGCTCTGCGCAGCTCATGGAGTTCTTGGGCAAGGCCACGTCGTCCACGCCACTCCCACTGCTGGCCTTGAGCTCATCCAGCGCCGTCTGCGCTGCATCGTTCAGCCACGAGAACTGCGCCGCTGGCCGCAGCGTCTGCACCGCCAAGTTGATCGACCGCAGCACATCACTAAGCGTAAGCGCCGCCTTGGCCGACTTGCAGCTCACAGGTGTTCGCTCCACGCTTACGTCGTCCACCAGCTCCACGGCCCTCTCCAGCACCGTCATGGCGAAGTGCAGACGACCGTAGTACTTGGACGGGTCGAAGGCCGCACTGCCCGTGAAGTCGGCGTTGTTGCGTCGGTGCAAAGCTCGACGCTTCTCGCGCTTGTGCAGGCCGTTGTTCATCCAGTCCACGCCCAGCACCTCACTGCGCGAGTGGTTGTGACCTCGACGCCGTCGCCGTCGCTGCACGCGCAAGTCTTCGAGCGCGTTCTCGGAATGCGACCCCGGCGTCCGTGCCGTCTCTCCGTCCGGCTCCTCCGCGATGGATGCAGAAGCCTCGCGCGCCGTCCACAGCGTGTCGCCGCTCTCCTCGCTGCGAAGCGACTCGGTGCTCACGGCCACGCTGGGCCGCGCGGCGTTGCCCGTGGCGTCCCTGGCCCACGTGAGGCGAGTGGACGCATGGTTGTGCCCAGACGCCCCCGAGTAAAAGTGCGCGCGCTGCGCCGTCTCCGGCAGCAGCGGCGCGACCAAGCCGTCCATGGTGGCCCAGGTGGGCAGCAGTGGCAAGTCCTGCTGCAGCACGCTGTTGCCGCCGGGCTTGAGGAGGAAGGCCAGGCGCACCAGCCGACTCAGGTGCTTGTGTAGGCGCAGCATCATGCCCGGTGGGTACCACACGGTGGGAAACAAGGCGTCGCGCAGCGGCGTGCGCGGCGCTTTGTAGGCGTTGACCGGCTCCGGCTTGTCGGCGTCTTTGTCGGCCTTGGCCTTCTTCTGCAAGAACGTGTGGCCCAGCAGCACCAGCGCCTCCTTCCACGCGCGCAAGGCCAGCTTGAAGCGCCCGCGCAAGTGGTGCACCTCTGCGGCGTTGAGCAGACACATCAAGATGGTCAAGGGGCACGCGATCTCGCCCACCGACTCCAGCGCGAGAATCGCCTCCTTCTCAGCGTCGTCCAGCACTGCGGCGCCCTTGCCGCCCAGCACATCCGACAGGCGGTCGTTGTACACCGCCACCTTGACGAATAGACGCTCCAGATGCACCTCTGCCATGCGCGCGCGACACTTGACCTTGTGACGCCAATCGCTGGTCTGTTGGTACCGCAGCAGCGCCTCTCGATACGCTGTCACGGCTTCCATGCACAGGATCTCCTGGCGCGCGTCACCGGAGCCTTTGGAGAACGCCTGCGCCTGGAAGATGCGGCCCTTGAGGTAGCTGAAGCGGCCCTTGAGCTCCGCCTTGGTCTCCATCACGCTGGCCTCTCCCAGGCGGATCCACAACAGCGCCGTGTCGAAGTCGTGCGCATGGTAGCGCACCTTGGCGCGCAGCAAGAAGAACTCGCCGCTGCGGATCACCTGCACCGCTCGTTGCGCTCCCTTGGACAACGCACCGTTGCGACTGCCGGAGCGACTGCCCCCGATCCAGCCGCCCACCAAGAAGGGCACACGATCGGACAGCGGCGACGTATCCGGCGTGTCGGGGATGTACGAGGGAGAGCCGTCCGCCGACTCGCGCAGGATGCCGGGGTCGTCGGTGCTGGAGCGCGTGGCGCGGTACAGGCCATCTGGCGGGATCATGTCGATGCGACACAGCGTCTCGTGCGTCTCCTGCACAATGCAGTCCAGCGCGGCCTCAGCTAGCGCCAGCTGCCTCTCCTTGGTGGTGGCCTTGGCCAGCCGCAGCAACACGTCCAGACGCTGTGACTGATTGAGGCGCCGATTCAGCAGCCAACGCAGCAGGTACACGGCGCGATTGCTTTGGTTCGCCACCAGCTGCGCGCGCACGATGCCCATGAAGCCGTCGAACTTGGCCGTGTCCAGGCCGCGCGCCCCGCCGTCGTCCATCTGCGGCCGCCACTCGCTGCGGTGGTCGCCGCTGAGGTTCAGCCTCGTGGGCTCGTCGAAAATGGGCACGTACACCGGACATCGCGCCGATTCATGCAAGGCATCCGTGGCAGAGCCGGACAGCAAAGGAATGCGACTCGGCGGTCGCTCGGGGCCCAAGCCGTCCTTCTCCACCAGCGGCACGAAGCGAACCTGCTGCAGGATGCGGCGGTCCGAGGTGCCGGACAGGTCGCACGCGATGCGCAGGTAGCACTCGGCCTCGAGGAAGAAGCCGTCGTCCAGCAGCAGCTCGGACAGCGACTCGCAGAGATACACGAACTCGTTGATGTTGCCCTTCTCCTTGGCCGTCTCGATCATGATGTAGTGGTACAGGCACGCGTGGCGGGTGTTGCCCGCCTCCAGCGTGGCGCTGCACAGACGCCGGATGATCTTGTCGTGCTTGCGCCCATGCAGCGACTCGTACAGCAACGCGCTGCTCTGCAGGGCCACCAGCCCCAGGCGACCTTTGCCGTTCTTCAGGAAGGACTCTCCCAGCAGCTCCAGCACGTAGCGCCCCAGTGGCGACGCCGCCAGAAAGCCTTCCTGGTCGATGAGCACCAGCGCGTCGAGCAGCAAACCCTCCATCTCGCTGAACTTCTTGGCGCGCTGCGCCAGGATGCCCAGTGCCAGCGCCATGCGCAGCTTGAGCTTGGCCATGGTGAGCGGCGAGATCTCCAGGTACGGCTCCAGCAGCAGCGCGAAGAATGGCTCGGAGTCCTGACGCAAAAGCCTTAGCACGCCGAAGGCGTTCAGGTCCGACTCCTTCAACGTCTCCGTCATCGGATCCTCCAGGCTGAGGCTGAGCCCCACGCTGGCGCTAGAGTCGCGGCGACCACGGCCATTGGCAGCGCGCGGTGGCGGTGGCGTTGGGTCCACGAGGTACTCGCTGTCGTCGGGTAGGTCGAAGAACGCGGCCAGCAGCTTACCGGCCTTCCTGGAGTTGGCGGCGAAGTCGGGTCGCATGGACGGAATGGCGGGATTTGCCTTGGGCAGACGCACGGCTTCCTGTCTGGCGCACTTGCGGGGCAGCGGCTCCAGGCGGATCAAGATGTTGGCCGTGACATCGTCGTTCTCGCTCAGCAAGTCGAGGCGCGTGCGCAGGATCTGCTGCTTGAACTCGCCCTGATAATCCAGCTGCTGTGGCTCTCGAAACGCGATCTCGTCCTCCAGCTGCTCCAGCTCGCGGTAGGTGTCCTGCTCCTCCTCGTCGAAGTTGTCGTCCAGGTAGTCCTCGTCGTCCTGCTCGCTATCATCCTCGTGGATGGTGTTGGTGCTGTGGCTCAGCGCGTAGCTGCGTTCCATGCTCACCGGGCTGATGCCGTTGAAGAGCAGCACCAGATCGGCCAGCGCCGCCACCTGCAGATTCTGCGCCTCGCTCTCGGCCGTGCGGAAGGAGTCCATGTACTGCTCGGCCTCCTGGGACGCCGTGCGCGCCACCAGCAGCACGTACTCGATGTAGGACTGGCAAATCGTCTGCGACAGTCGGTCGACGTACACGGGCCTCTCGCACACGCCCTGCAGGTACAGCGCTGTGTCACGGTCCCGACTGAGCAGCTCCGGCATGTTGTGCGCTGCAGCGCGCAGTTCGAACAGCGCGATGACCAGCAGGCAGCCAGGGAAGGCCTGGACGCACGCGAAGAGGATCTCGCGGAACAGCGCGTGGCAGTCGATGTAGAACGACGTGCCGTGCTGGTCTCTCCGCAGCGTGCACAGGATGTTCAGGAACTCCATCATGTGGTAGAAGATGCCGGAGATCTCCGGATCCGGCGCGTACATGCGCCCCGGCCGCGTTCCTGGCCGCAGGTCTCGCAGCAGGCGGAAGAAGATCTTTCCCAAGGAGATCACGTCGTCGAAGAGCCCCTCCTTCTCCGCAACGCGCGCCCCGGCCACGAAGCTCTCCGCCGTGCGCTTGGTCAGCAAGGGGTTGTTCAGGCCGGCGTTGACCCGCGTCACATACTCCATGCAGTCCAGACCCCTCTGGGACCCGACGCCGACGCCGCTGCCGCTGCCGCTGACGCTGACGCTGCCGTTGACGCTGCCGCTGACGCTGACGCTGCCTTCGGGGTCGGTGTCGCGAACCTCCGAGTCAAGCATGCGAGACACCCACTGTTGGAAGCGGAAGTGAGGAATCTCCTCCGGCGCGCCGTCGCGCCCAACAGAGTCTCGCGCCGCATCCGGGTCGTTCAGTCGCAGGCTTCGGAGCTGGTTATCCGACAGCGACGACACGCGGGCTCGGAGACTGAAGGGCCGACAACGCAGCGTTGTGAAGATCATCGTGGCCATCGTGGCGTTGTTGCGCTTGCCTCGAATGCTCTGCGTGGCGATACAGCAGCGCTTCGGGATGTTCCGCGCCGCCTCCAGATCCTTGAAGTTGCTCACATCCGCCTCCTTGCCGCGCTGCATGGCCTCTTCCAAGATCAGGCGGTACGAGTTCACCATGGCGCCCTTGGAGTGGAAGGCGCGCGACTCGTCGCCCAGTCCAAACTCCTCGTCCCAGTCTTCGTCGTCGTCGCCGCCGCCATCCATCTTCGACATGTCCATGCGACGATGGGAGGCAGACCTCGGCGATCCGCGCAGGTCGCGGCCGTGCTCCCGGCCGGCGCCGCTCTTCTTCCGCGGGTTCTCGAAGCCGAACTCGGCGTCCCAGTCCTCCTCCTCGTCGTTCTCGGTGCTCTCGTCGTCCATGTTCGCTGTGTTTCCGTCCATGTTGTCCTCCGGCGTCGAGTTCATGAAGGACGACGCGAAGCGCAGTGCGCGATCCATCGGGGTCTTCGTCCGGGCCCCCGACGAGTTGGAGTTGGAGCTCCCGCTGCTCCGCTGCGTCCGGCGGTAGTCGCCACTTCGCAGGCGCTCCCTGTCGGACCGATGGCTGCTGGAGATGCTACTGCGGTGCGAGCCCGACCGACTGCTGCTGCTCCCGTTGGTCTTGCTGGGTTGGTCCAAGGTGTCCAGGTCCGACAAGCGGCCTGCGAGCATGACGTCGTCGCTCAGGCCGATCATCGGCAGCGAGTCCACGACCCGCGACGCTGTGTTCATGGACACAGAATGCTCGTGGTGCACCAGCTTCTCCAGCGTCTTGTTGAAGCCTTCGCCACTGCCCTTCTTCTTGTGGTCTGGGAAAGTTCGTAGCGACGGCTAGTGAGACTTCCGCTGAAGTCGGTGCAGACCGTGGGCGCTTGCAAGCCTACCTGAGCCGTTCAGGATACCCGAATTGAAGTCGAAGGCGTCGGACCAGTCCTCCACCTGCGTCGCGCAACAACGTCATCTCCATGCTACGTCCGCGCAACGCCTCGTCGAGTTGATTTTGGCGTGTCGGTTCTCTTCGCCTCACCTCTCCGTCATATGCAGCGCCCACGATCGCGATTTGCGGCTCTTCCTCGTCGTCATCCAGCAAATCATCATCCCAATTGTCGTCCTGTTGTTCAATGAAGGGATGAATGCCCCGAGAAACCGCGTCAAACTTCAATGCTCTCTTGTCCACGTTCGACCCATGCGAGGACGGGCAAGAATTGAGCGAAGCCGCACCTCGTCCCCAATGTCAACATACAGCCCGAGGCGATCGACCGCAGCTCTGCCGCTCCCATTGCCGCTTTCCTGCTTGGGTAGTGGCAAGCACCATCAGCCATGTTTCTCCAGCTCGCGGACGGCTGCATCTTGTGGCGGATGCATGCACGAGACAAGTACCTGTCCAGAGCGCCGCCCAGAGCTGCTCCGAGGAGTCTCATATTTTCTGTCCGAGTTCCGAGGCCGCATCTTCCTTCCCTCGGCAGAAAGCTTGCTCTCGGGGACCTGCCGCGTTGTGATCGCTTCTCAGACTCCCAGAAGTCCACCGCCAGCTCTGCCGCCTACGATCACAGTCCACCGGGCTCAACCCTGACGCCTGCCGTGACGGAGAAGCCGGTGACGTCGAGGAGGGTTGAAGTTCAGCGAGAAGCAGTCCTCAGGCACCGACGAACGACGCCGGCTGCTCCGTCACGCGACCGGCGCACGGGAGGCAGGAGCTCGCCGCACGCGGACGGAAGTCTCCCGCGACGCGCTGCGCACCCACACGCGAAGGAGTGTGGAGATCGCCGTGCCAAGGACGGCGATTTCGTCGAGGGAAATTCCCGCCGCTCGGCTGGTTTCAGTCTGCCGAACGCCACCGCCGGCGACGTGACACGACGCGCGAAAGCTCTGGAAGTATTTGGAAGGCCACGGGCAGGGGGCGACAGCGCCCGATGCCTAGTTGAGCAAAGACGAAGCGAGCGAGGGGCGCTTTCCACACCGGTATGGCGCGTTCCCGTCCAGCTTTTCGAGTGGGGCGCCAAGCCGTCCACGCCGGCTGTCCTATGCCAGAATTTGCCTTCGACGGTGTCGTCGGAGACCCTCTTGGTACCGGCAAGCTCGACCACAATGATGACCTGCGCAAGTATGTGTCTATCGTCGAGCTATCTGTCCTGATCCCAAACTGTGATTTGACGCTAAATGGGGAACATCACCAAGAACTGGGCACTCGACGGAAGTACCACCCTGGACTCGCCTGGATGTCTATCGATTTCGCATCGCTTCTCCGTATGAACGCAATGGATACGCCTAGCTGGACGTGTCGGGTTGGGACGTGGATGGTTCTGGTCATGTAGATTACGACCACAGACGAGCGAACGAGGCGAGAGCTTTAGACAACGGGCCAAGCCAATATTTGGACAGCATCAGGATTGGGCGAATGCTCGTGGTTAGCTCCTGTCGGAAGGGGGAAACCCTGGAGCAAGTGTTCTGCTGCTTCGGTAGGTCGACTTGGATGGACTTCGTTCCCGTTTGCGTCTGCATGTCTGCGTATGTTGGCCCTTCTGCTCCCCACCGCTTTACCCCAACAAAGGCCGATCGAGCGCCATTGGGCGATGCTCCCCAGGTCCAGACGTCATTGGGGCTCGTCCACGGGATCTCTCATGAAGCATCCCGAGAGCAATGCATTAGCTCAGCTTGCCAAAAGGCGCCTCTGCTCTTCTGGTTCAGCCGTCGCCCCTTTGGCGCCAAGGGTTTCGCGCTGATTCTCGAAGTTTGCCCGAGTTCCGGCACTGGCTGTTGACTGCTTCAGCAGCAGCATGGCTGCTCGAAGGCTGTGGCGGCACGTGTCGAAGCTGTTCCTTTGTGCCCTACTGCTGAGCGCTGCAGCGCCCGAGAGCTCTGCGGAGATTTCCTCGCCGCTCTTCTTCCTCCGGCTGGAGAGCGTCGGGTACCATTTTGGCCTCACGCTGCAGCGCGTCGGAGGGGAGACTGTGCCACGCGTGATGCTGGACACGCAGTCGACCACCCTGTATCTTTTGGGTACGTGTTCTTCGCCTCCTCCGGTGGAAAACGTTGCTCTGAGCAGATGTCCAAGCATGCGCTCTGCTTTTCTCTTCTTTGTGGGTCTCTTCCGAAGAAGAAGCGACAGCGTCAGCACCCGCGATGTTGTGCCTGCACAAGGCAAAGTACAAGGCTCAATCAATCCCTGCCCTCACGTCAACGAGTCGACTGTCCTCGCAGATGAAGACACTGAAGTTACCTCGACCTTCTGCGGAGGCCAGGTGGTAGACGGGTACCTGCTCGAGTTCCTCTTCTGTGCGGCGTCTCCGCAGGCCGTCAACCTCATCGGTGCGTGGCAAGTCTCTCCACGCGGCCCCTGTCCCTCTGTGACGCGAAGGCTTTCCTAGGAGAGAACGCCAGTGATGCGACCGTCCTCGTCGAGGCTCCGAATCGCGTCGTGGTCGATGCACGTAGCCTCGAGGTTCGGGAAGGAGACCGCTTGCATCAGCCATGGAACGGAGCGATCGGCGGGGTCATCGGCGCGGCGTATCCCACGCATGGAACACTGCTCCCAATGTGCGACTCTCCATCTCCGAGACTTATCGACGAAGTTGCGAAGCTCAGGCCATTCATTCCACGCAGGGGAGCCATGGCGTCCACAAAGGCGTCGGATCAGATCACCGTGTGGACCGAGCTCGTGGCGGACGCTAGTGTGGATTCTTTGCTCTTTGCGCTCCGCTTGTATCGCCTGTGTTCCGGTGGGAAGAAACTGAGGAGTCGCACCGATTGCCAGAGCCGAACTGCTGCTGAGGGCGCGGTCGTCTTGTATTGCAGGACGGACGTCTTGGGTTGACATTGGGGGACTGGCGGAAGAGTATCGGAGCGAAATGTCTTGGGGAGAGCTTCCCACGGACAACCAGCAGCTGCATCAGTTCCGCATGTACAATGCGCAGTTCTGCGACGTCCCACTCTTCGGAAGGTGAGACCACCATTCTTTGCCTCTTTGCCTTGCTTGGAAGCTTCCGGTACTTCGCAGATTGCTATGCTAACCCACGATTTGCGGCAGAACCGTGAGCAACTGGCCGGTCGTGGTCAGCAGCGCCGCTACCTGCCTCCGACTACCTCGGGAGTACTTCGACACGCTCGCTGCTTATTTGCCGGTGAGCAGGCCCGCTAAGGATGACCGTAGCGTCGTTGGACAGGCTAAGCAGGCGGCACTTCCCGTAGGTCTCGCACTGCATCTATAGCAACCCCGACGATCGTCCCAAGCGCGTGCCCGAGTTGGACGACATCACCACGCAGCCGGAGTCGGAGGTACGCGAAGGACGGAGCATAGCCGATGACATGCGGTTCGCGACTAATCGCAGCGAAATGAGCAGCACGTCTTTAGCGGGGCCATGTGCTGGGTTTCGACATCGCACGTGAACTCCCTGCCGCATCTGACATTTGCCCTTTCGGCCACTGCGTCCGAGAGTCTGTCCCTTGACTTCTCCACCTTGCTGCTGTGGGACTCTCCGGAGCTGTACATAGAAAGGTGAGCAGGTCCGCGCTGAGATGCTACGTCGCCTGCACGCGGCTCTGACGTGCCACACTTCCTTCTCTTGCTCTTTGACAAGTGCGTCTACGGGACAGCACATTCCGCTCTGCATGCAAAGGGGAGCGACTCGAGAAGTCGACTACAGAACGTCGAATGCCGGGGTGGAGCCGATCGTCTTTGGTGAGGAGCGTTCAGAGCTCAAAGATCGGAGGTCATGTGGCTGACAAGCCGATGCGTTTCAGGATCCATGGTACTGGCGGACAATTTCTATGTGGCCTTCGATATGCAGCACCACTTGGTGGGCATTAGTCAACTGAACCGAACGGAATGCGGTAAAAAGCTCGCCAAGGATCGCCGCTTTAGTCTTCAGCAAGTGATTGCTCCTTGGTGTCCCTTCCGTCAGACTTTGGATTCAACAGTGTGCCTAGCCAGGAGAGCAATGCTCAGCTCGGTCTCATAGGTACAGAGCTTGTCGACGGCAAAGCGCAGGGTGTGCCCGTGGCTAATGCCTCTCTCTGCTTCGAAGAGACTTCAATTGGCCTGTGCAGGACTTCGCCGTCATGCGCAGGTGCACAAGAGTTTGTGCAACGCCTGAATCAGTGCGAACCACCAGCGTAAGTCTTCCCTTTCCTGTGCCGCTTCGCCCTGACGAACGTCAACTTGAAAAAAATGGCATGGATGGACATGGTGACGATGACGAGGATGCAAGTGGCGATGATGACAACCGCATCCTTTCACAGATGCGAGGAGTATTGGTTGCTGGAGCTGGACGAAGCGGGGGAAGACTGCCGCCTCAGCTCCTCTGGCTTTTGGGGTCTCGTCATCGTCGCGTGCGTGTTGGGTGCGTCGATCTATCTTGTTCCATCGTTTCTTTCCAGCGTCCCCAAGGCCAGCGTTCTCACCATCTTGGCGCCGCTTAGCTGCCAGCGACTTCATCGTCTGGTTCCTGTCCGACTATTCCATCTTTCTCGTGATGAACCAGTACGACGGCGAGTTGACCAAGGTGCGTCACTTCTTTTTCCGAAGAGGAGTATTCCGCACTTGGATTGCCCATCAATGGTTGCTGCTGCAATCCCGCGTAGGTCATTCTCTCAGACGTGTTTCACACGCTGCGGATGTTTCTTACGGGCCATGCGGGAGGCTGGCACCGCCGGGGCCAACAAGTGAGCGCGGTGAGAGAAGCATGCACGTGCATCTAGTTTTCGCCGACAAAGGCGCTGACGACCATCATTTTCTTAAGGAGGTCACAAGTACCAGCCAAACATCGAGCACCACCGCGCCGCAGACACAGTAGAAACGCCGCGATTCGCCGAGCTAGATGTAGCAACCTTGCTCCATTCAGCGCCAGGAATACAGACGACCTTGGAGGTCGCCGCTGAAGGGGGCCTCGCTCGCACATCATGTGCTGGGTGTTTCCCAGGGAAAGATGATGAGGATGATGAGGATGAGGATGAGGAGGATGATGATGATGATGATGATGATGATGATGATGATGATATCTCTCCCTCCGCATATCGTTGCCCAAGCTATGCCACCCGATGTACTTTGTCAACTTCGACACCATCTATCCGACAATCATAACGGCCTCCAAATCTGGTGGTCCTCCCCGCTCTCCTCTCCATCTTCTCTCGCGTCGACGTTTTGGTTCGCCGGATTCTCTGTCGCTTCGTCCTCTGTCCGGTACCTTTCATCGTATCCACCTGTACTACAGTCCACCACCCCATATCAGCTGACTCTTCTTCAGAAGGTTCCGAAAGTACGTGGCGACGGTTTCATCTCGAGAACGCAGACCACAGCGCCCACTACTGAACTTGAGAGGCTCAGCAACGGCAGCGGTAGTAGTCTGCCATGTCCAAGCTCGCCAGCGACGCTCGACGCGTGGCGCAGGGGGCCTCCCTAGTGCTCCGCCACCTGGGCCGGCTGCTGGGCAGCGAGGCCACGCAGCAGTGGACGTCCTTGGGCCGCCACGGTAAGCGCTGCTTCGAGCGTCTTCGGGCTTTTGCTGCCTGTGAGAGGTCAATGCGAGAGAAAAAGTGGCAAAATTGGTGGACAAATGGGCGAAATTCGGCCAAAACCTTTGCAGAGTCAGCGAAGAACTTCCGATTCCTCAGCCAAATCTCCTCTATTGCCTGCCAATCGCTGCAGCCAGGGACATTGCATCGCAGCAGCCTCCTCGAGTGGACCTCAACACGGCCATGCGGGCTGCAGCAGCGCCGACGGCGGAGAAGCAGGCGGCGGCGGAGGCCGCGGACACCTTCCATGTCGAGAAAGCCGCAGCCGAGGCTGCAGAAATGCCTGCTCCGGAGCCGCCGACGTCGCCACCAAGTGGCGCGCAGGAAGCCCAAGCTACTGTGGAGGAGGTACAGAAGGAGGTGGCGGAAGAGGTGCTGACCGAACCGGATGGGAAGATCATAGATCCCTCCACGTTACCCCCCGAGGAGAAGGAGGAGCTGGAACAAGAGCTACGCAAGAGGTGAGACCGGCGCCATCTCCATCTCTGCCTGTTGGCGACTTTTCCGGGCTTCGCGTTGATCTGGACGCGGAACTCACTGGGAATGAACGTTGTTGCGGCGCAGAATGCGACAGAGAGCAGTGCCGTCCACACCACTGCAACGCGTCCTGGGATTCGGCTCCTTGGCGGCTGGCTTGGCGTGGGGAACCTTCGCGGAGTCCGTTCGCCGCACCGGTAGCGGCAACGGCGGCTTTCGATCTGCCGCGATGAGCGATGCCAATGCGGAGCGTCTGGCGTCTGCGTTGTCGGGCATGCGCGGCGCAGCTCTGAAGCTCGGACAGATGCTGAGTATCCAGGACGAATCTGTTCTGCCGGCACCGCTGTCGCGGGCCCTCGAGCGCGTGCGCTCGAACGCAGACATGATGCCCACCCGACAGCTGGAGAGCGTCATGAAGGCAGAGCTCGGCGAGGACTGGAGGAGCAAGTTTGACGAGTTCGACGACACGCCGATCGCGGCCGCGTCGATCGGGCAGGTGCACAAGGGCTTCCTGAAGGACGGGCGCAAGGTGGCGGTGAAAGTTCAGTACCCGGGCGTCGCCGATTCCATCGACAGCGACATCCGCAACTTGCAGCGACTGCTGTCCTTCGGCAACTTCTTGCCCCCAGGGCTTTTCATCGACGAGATCGTCCAAGTTGCCAAGGAAGAGCTCACGCGGGAGTGCGATTATGAGCAGGTTTGCCAGACGTCCCAAGCTCGATGATGTAGCGACGGTAGCTCTAAGCCCGCGGCACTTGCAGGAAGCATTGCATCAGCAGCGCTTTGCGCATCTGATTCGGGAAGTTCCCATGTTCGAGGGCCGCGTGCACGTGCCGGAGATCATCCCGGAGCTGTGCTCTGCTCGCGTGTTGACGAGCGAATTTGTCTCGGGAAAGCCAGTGGATCAGACGGCGTCCAAGCTGTCCCAGGAGCGGCGCAACGAGATCGCCCAGTTTCAGCTGGAGATCACGATGCGGGAACTGTTTGAGTGGCGCTTCATGCAGACGGATCCGAACTGGGGGAACTATCTGTACGACGCCGACGCCGCCGGCGGGAAAGGCGTGCTAAACCTCATTGACTTTGGTGCCGCGCGGGAGTTCCCGGAGCGCTTTGTGGATGACTACGCCGAGCTGGTCTGGGCTGCCGCGAACGGCGACAAGGAGACGATGGTGCAGGTATGAGGCAGCAGTCGAAGCGAAAGCGCCTCGGCCGACTCCGGGACGGCGCTGATACAGTCCTGCTTGCACAGGTCAGCAAAGACATGGGATTCCTGACCGGGGACGAGTCTCCGGCCATGACGGAGGCCCACGTGCGAGCTGGACTCGTGGTTGGAGAGCCGTTCTTCACGCACAAGCCGTTTGACTTTCACGGATCTGGCATCACGCGCCGGATCGCGGAGTACAGCGAGACCTTTGCAAAGCACCGCTTGACACCGCCTCCGCGGGAGGCGTACTCGCTGCATCGCAAACTGGCAGGAGCATTCCTGATGTGCATCAAGCTGAAGGTACAGCGCCCTTGTTTCTCTCGTGGAGGCCGCGCGCTTCTTCTCACCGTGCTCGCCATGTGTTCTTCCGTCTTTGTAGACCGTCTTCCCGTGCCGGCATACGCTAGAGCGCCTCTACAAGAAGTTCAAGGAGCGGAAGGCAGGGACGCAGGAGGAGGGCGAGGAGCGCGTGCAGATGGCAGGCCGTGGCTAGGTTCCACGTCCTCAGCACTCCTTCGCTTGCATCGCGCTGCTCCTCATTTTGTAGTGTGAGATGACACGTGGGAACCAGCTGTGACAAGTGTCAAGGTGCTTTCGATCCGATTTTTGCATGCCGAAGAAAGCGATTACCTACTCAGCATCCACGCTCCGGCTCCTCCTGGATCTACTGTATCACAAAGGCCGAAGCCCGCGAGCTACGGCAGGCTTGTTCACGTGTCGTCTTTGGCTTTCTTGCCCGTGTGCTTCGGCTTTCCCCAGCTGAATGGCACATACTTGTATTTGATCATGTGCTGGATCTGCCGCTTCATGGTCAGGGAGAAGAGCACGATGAAGTAGATCAGCAGAATCGGCCAGAACACGGGCACGTCGAAGACGCTGAAGAAAGTCATCATGAAGCAGTAGACCAGTCCCTTGATGCACGAGTACCAGAACTGGAACTCCGGCAGCCGACGCTCGAAAGGGCGGAACTCGTCCACGTCGTTGTTCGTCGTCGGTAGGCCCAGCCCGTCTCCCCTGAATGGTTCACGGGATGCACGGGAGCGCCGTCAGCTAGCAGCCCTCCAGCGCACCATGCAAGCCACTGGCGTGTTCGCACCTGTCTGCCTCTGGATCTAACTGGGGCGTCAGGAACCCAATCAGATTGTTGAGAAGGAAGATTCCCAGAGCGTAGGTCACCAGGAAGAAGCCGTTCACGACGTATATCTGCGGAAGGAGACCCCAACGATGAGCCTTGCCGTGCTTGCGATCCCACCCATGCGCCACGACGATGCAGAAAAGGATGCCGCTGCCTTTTCCCTCGCCTCGCCTCGGCCCCCCAACCCCCCAATCCTCAACTATGAAAAAAACCTGCACTTAAGCCATCGTTTGGGCACTTACTCTGAGTAAATACAGCGCTAAGATCCCGAAGAACGACAGCCACCGAGGCGCCGTGTAGATTGCGGACTTGTCCAGGTAATGCTGATACGTCCTGCCGACGTCAACACAATTCCTCGTGAGTGAGAGAGCTCCGGAAGCCCCCAACCTAAGATTCACGAGCAAAACGCGGCGAAAACGCGCGCAACTCCCC
Source organism: Pinguiococcus pyrenoidosus (assembly GCA_019677205.1). Taxonomy (NCBI): domain Eukaryota; class Pinguiophyceae; order Pinguiochrysidales; family Pinguiochrysidaceae; genus Pinguiococcus; species Pinguiococcus pyrenoidosus. The sequence goes on along the minus strand of JAAMXY010000261.1, from coordinate 50,908 downwards.
CATTTGCGCGATTCGAAGGCGGTGGAATCTTTCCGAGGCCGCACCTGCTGAGCTTCGCCTGGAAGACTTCAAGCTTGGAGGGCTCATCCCCCATCTGAAGAAGCACACAGAAGGCGTCAGTGACGAGAATGGCGCTTCGGAAGCTGTGGAAGCGCTGTGCTCCACTAATTGTGCAAGTCTCGAAGTCAAATGGCCAAGCCAGAGAAAGCGAGTAACGGTCGCGGATGCACAGGATCTCTGGCGCTCTCAAAGCGCATACCTGATTCATGGTGAGTCAAGCGCCGCGCGCTGAGCCCACAACTCGAGGTATGGCTCAGAAAATGTGGCGCCAGACAAAGACAATGGCGGTGACCGTCGGTGCGCAAAGCGTTTGCGTTCCTTGAGAGGGCATATTCATCGAATTTCGGGACCTTCAGTGTCGGATTTTTCATGAAAATTCATGGCGCCTTACAAATTCGATGAAATACTGCAGTAATCACTTACTGATACAAATTTCAGAAGAAGAATCTTTCGGAAAAGTAAGATAGTTGAAAAAGTGTAGATATTTCAATATCTAAAACGTGATTTTTGTTTTTAGGTCGTGACGGAAGTTTGAATCGCATCTCTGCGGATATTCGGGTGGGAGTCTCGTGAGAGAAGCGCCCTCGAGCGTCCCTTCTGACGCCGCCGATGGTGACGATGTCGTCTCACGAGCTCGTGATCAGCGATGAGTTCATCGGGGACTCCAAGGCGCGCTCCATCGCGGAGAAACTGCGCGGTGATAGCAGCACCACTACCCTGATTCTGCGCGGGAACAACATCGGGGCGGAAGGCAGCATCGCATTGGCGGATATGCTGAAGCTGAATCGCTCCCTGAGGGTTGTCAGCCTGGAATGGAACAACATCGGCTTCTCAGAGGCCGGTCTGAGTCGCCTGAGCTCCGCTCTGGAAGTGAACGACACCATCACCGACTTGGATCTCCGCAACAATCAGATCAACCACGAGGGCGCCAAGCTGCTGGCCCAGGGCCTGGCGCTCAACACCTCGCTCAAGCGTCTGGACCTGCGGTGGAACTCGATCGGCGACGCGGGAGCGCAGGCTTTGGCATCGGCCATACGCGGCAGCAAGTGCGGTCTCTCCGAGCTGCTGGTCACGGGGAACAAGCTGAGCGAGGCGGCACAGCGAGACCTCCAAAGGGCCGTGGACCCGACCTCCGTTGGCCCCGATCCGCTGCTGCTGGATGTCGACAACCTTGGGAACTCGGAGAGCCTTCAGGTGGGTACAAGAGCTTCTGAGTGAAGAGTGGTTCTGCGAGGGACTGACGGGCGACGTTCCTGCTGCATTGGATCTGCCATAGGCGGTGGAGAATCAGCTGCTGCAGACGGCGGAGCGCCTGACCGACGCCGAGGCGGAGAGCTTGTCCCTGAAAGGCGCCAACGAGAATCTCTCTCGGCGACTCGAAGAGCAGGCGAATGCCGAGACGCGACTCATGAGCACGATCGAGGACCTGAAGCATCGGCTCAGGGAGCAGGAGCGCACCAGCGAAGACCGGATCGTGGCCTTGGAGGATCTCCTGAAGAACGAGAAGAGGGAGAAGAGCGAGATCAACACAGAGCTGATCGAGCTGAAGAGAACGCTGGGCGCGAAGGAGCTGGGCTCCAGCGTGCGCATTGGAGAGCTGGAGGCGGAGCTCCGCAACGCTCAGCGGGCTGGGACGAGCGCCAGCAACGAGAAGGCAGCGGCCATCTCCCGTGCGGAAAGGGCAGAGGCAGAGCGCAGGCAGACCCTGGAGGACGCAGTCGCCGATGTGCAACGGGCCGAGCGGGATGTCGAAGCTTTGAAGGAGGAGCTCTCTAATCAGCGTCGGGTGGCCGACGAGCGTCTGCGGGAAGTGAGCGATCGGATGGAGCGCCGGCTAGCTCAGGCGCAGGAGCAGATGCTGCAGTTGGAGAAGGAGCTGCAGAAGTCAGAAGAGCAGCGGACCGCAAGCGAGCGGCAGGCCGCGGAGCAGCAGCTCCGGATCGAGGCGGAGCGTAGCAAGGCCGAAGCGTCGATGCGCGCGAAGTATCAGCGGATCTACGAAGCGAATGTGGCCGAGCTCAGCACGAAGAAGGCGTCGTACGAGACGTTCCGAAGCCAGAAGGAACTCGAAGCCGAGGAGGCAAAGAGCCAGCTGCTCCAGGCACGCGAGACCCATGCACAGGAGCTGTACCAGTTTGAGCAGCAACTCCGCGGCGCCACCCAAGAGCTTGACGAAGTGCGACAAAGGCTGCGCATCAAGGACGCAGAGGCATCCAAGGCCATGGCCGATTCGCGGCAGATGAGTGCCAAGACGGCGAGCTTGCAAGCGCGCCTCAAGGCTCTGGAGCTTGACCTCGGCACGGAGAAGAAGAGCGCCCAGGAGCGGCTGGCAGCCGTCGAGCTGACCTTCCAGAAAGAGAAGATTGCCTGGGAGCAGGAGTTGGAGGGCACGAGACTCCGCCTGAACACGGCACATGCCGAGCTGCAGCAGCTGCGAGCGGTCAAGCTAGAGCACGACCGGCGCGCCATGGCTCATCTCCAAGAGCTACAGGATAGCCTCACCAGCGAATTGTCGCGGCTCTTCCGGAAAGAAATCGACAGCATCGCACAAGGATAGCAAGCAAGCAAGCAAGCAAGCAAGCAAGCAAGCAAGCAAGCAAGCAAGCAAGCAAGCAAGCAAGCAAGCAAGCAAGCAAGCAAGCA